>PVIA01003789.1:0-157198 GCA_004024845.1 Tonatia bakeri
GGAAAAACTGTTACTTTGCTAACTCATATGAAATGTTTACTGGACTCCTTGGCCACTCACAGCCATCCTTTCCTCTCAATTCCCATTAGTCCTTTATCTCATAAGTGACAGTCCTGTTACCACTCTTCTTCCACTCTGCTGCCAAAGACATTTTGGGACAGGGGGAAGCTGTTTTCTAATTAGATCTAAGTCTTAACTAACTTAACTTAAACCAGTCAGGAGAATCTCCCTGATCTTAGTTGTCAGATAAAATTTAAGGAAAGAAGGAAAGCTTAGAATGTTTGACTGCACTTTAAGCAATAAGAGTCAGATAAAGGAAAGAAAAGTATCATATATGGTTACATACTACATGTGGCCATATATAATATATGTGCATGGTTATATACTATAAACACGTAATATGTTTACATAGTATATAATTAGCATGCATGGCTGTTTAAATTGAGTATTAAGAGATTTAGTTTAGAAGCATTATTTTTCAACTCAGTATCTGATACATGCTCTTTAAAACCACATTTTATTGCTACTAGATTTTAAAAGGGCGAAGCACGGTCAAGTTCATCTTGCTCAGGGTCAGTAGTCCAGATCAGCACACCATGAAGCATCGCCACTCTGTACATGTCCAACTGCAGGGACAGCACCCTCAAATACTGCAAAGTGCAACTGTTTCCTTTCGACATGTACCGACAGCCTACTACACACTGGAAAAAAGCTGGAGATGAACAAACAAACAAGAAACATCAAGACCTCCTGTACCACAGTAAAATAATGAAGTTGATTACAAATGCTAGTCTAAGAAAATGGCTGAGCAAGCACACACATAAGTGTGTGTAACACTGTAAGGCTTATGGCATTAAAAATGGAATCAATCTGAATGCCAAACAATAGGAAAGTGGTTGAATGGTTAACGGAACATACAAACAACTGAATAATATTTATTCATGAAATTTATGATACATAGCTTTTCATCTTTAAATAGATGAATGAGCATAATTAAGTGGGGAAGAGATACCAGAGGAATATGTTTCCATAACTTTAAAAAACAATGCTAATAACAGGGAGAGAGAGGGAGAGAGAAAGTGGAGACAGAAAGGACTAAAAGCACGTGGAGTGGTATTTTTCATTTTTGCCTTGACAAATTTATCCTATATTATCTCTGTAATTAAACGAAATACTTGGATGTTCAACATTTCAGGTAAAGAAAAAAAAAAGAGCCAAACAGGTGGAGAAACGAACAGGAAGAGAAATCAAATGAGAGAAGTCAGTCTTTATCCAGGAGAGTGTATGCACACACACACAGAGTCGCATGCATATACATGTTACAGTTAAGATTTGATGACTACTAATCTAAAAATAAAGTAGGTGGAATTAAAAGGAACTTATTGTCTGAGCCATATTTGTGACTGATGCATTGAATTGTTATATTGCAAGTGGGCTATCAACTGATGTTTGCAACTGTATCTACTAGGCAGAAACCTATGATATGTTGCTATCTAATCTGCAAATGCTATAATTTTTTAAGTTCTAGGCATTTTCATAACAATAGAAAATGGATGCATTATTCTCTTATCTTGTACTAAAAATTTAGCATCCCATAAAAGGAAACTATGGCCAAATCCTTTTTTTTTTTTGGTGGTGGTTGGGAGGGTGGGGCTACAAAGAACAGCCAGTGAGTGTATTTTAAAAGATTTTAGTCTTATGAAAAAATCTTTTCCGTCCTTATCTGGAAAAGTCTAGGAGTGAAGAGATTTACACTTGTCACATTTTTAAACAAAATATCCACTCTTATAACAACCACAGACAATTATGCTCTCTGCCCTTTGGGCTGATCTCCCACTTCCCTGGGGCCTTCTACTGCTAAGGCCTCTGTCTATGGTTATATAACAATATTGGAATTATTTGAGAAAATTCCTAGAGAGTTAAGAGGAAACAACTGGGTTCTCAAGGATGTATTTTTGGAAGAACTAAAAATATCCTCAGGGACTTTCAGTTTCTGGTCCACCATGTAAGAAGCTTAAAGTAGCCAATCCACAGGAACAACATGTAAAAAGCTGAATAAACAGAAAACCACAACTTCTGTTATATCTATCAGTGAAAAAAGATCTTACGGCAAGCAGCCGCCCCCAAAACTGGAGAGAAAAACAAGAGAATGCAGAAAACCACAACTCACCAGAGCAAACCCCCACCCCCAAACCAGAAACCTCCATGTGAATGGTGTGAGGACAGAAAAATATGACCTGTAATTGGAGCACTAGTGGAAGCTCAGGGTGGGCAAGCCCCAGGGTTAAAAGCTCCAGGGCAATGAAGTTATAGAGGATACCCGCACTTTGGGGAGTTTTATCTCCAGGAGCTGTATCACATCCTTACAGTGAATACTGGGGAAAAATCCCCCTACTACTTGCATCATGGGGAGTTTCCATTTGAAAACTGCCGGAGCACCAAGTTCTTCTAACAAGTTCTGCCCTGGGGAGCATCTTACTCAAGCCTAATCTGCTGGGGTCTTATCAGCACCAAAACTGCCTGTGGGAAGGAAGCTATACAACTTGAGCCCCATCTAGTCATCCTGTCTCTTTTACGGGGGGTGGGGCTGAGAGCACTGATGAAGTACACAGTTCACAGGCACACGCTCACCCAAACACGGAAACCTAACCACAGAACTACAGAACACTCCACACCCTGCACCTTACCGTTCAATTACTACAAGAAACCCAAAACACGAATTCGAAAGAATATACACACCACTATGTTCACTGCAGCAGTATTTACAATAGTCAAAACGTGGAAGCAGCCCAAGTGACCATCAGTAGATGAGAGGATAAAAAACCTGTGGTATATTTACACAATGGAATACTATGCAGCAGTAAAAAAGATGAAGGGAATCTTACCATTTGCAACAGCATGGATGGAAATAGAGAGGAATAAGCTGGCTGAAATAAGCCAGTCAGAAAAAGACAAGTGCCTTGTGATTTCATTTACATGGGTAATCTAATGAACAAAATAAACTAACAAAGACAAGACAGACTCATGGATACAGAGAACAGACTGACAGCTGTCAAAGGAAAGGGGGTTGGGAGCCGGGTGAGAAGGGTGAAGGGATTAAGCAATGAAAAAAACAGAAAGACTCATGGGCACAGACCACACAGTATGGTGACAGCCAGAGGGTACAGGGGGAGGGGGAGGTAGAAGACGGTAAAAGGAGATAGATGGTGATGGAAGGAAATTTGACTTGGGTTGGTAAATATACAACACAGTACACAGATGATGTATTGTGGAATTGTATGCCTGAAACGTAAAAAATTGTATTAACCACTATCACCCCAATAAATTCAATTAAAAAAAAGAAATGCAAGCAATCAAAAACACTGTAACAAATGAAGAATGCCTTTGATGGGCTGACACAAGGAACAGGAAAAATAAATTAGGAATATTTTGTTATTATAAGGTGCTCACACTATCCATGAAACAGGACAGTGTTGTTTAGCAGTAGACTTGGATTAGTTGTACATGGAAATTACAAACTCTAGGGCAATCACTGAAACAGTTTAAAAAAAATTATAGTTGTTATGCTAAGAGAGAAAATGGAATTATTTAAAATGTTCAATTAAAATTACAAAAAGTAGAAAAGTGTGGAAGAATAAAATAGAAAAAAAACAACTGCAACAAATAGAAACTAGTAGCAAATATTGTGGATAGTAATCCAATTACATATACAATTACTTAACATACCAATAGTCTAAATATACCAACTGAAAGACAGAGATGGTCAGAGTGGATCAAAAAAGTTCCAACTATATGTTGTCTAGAGGAAACACAGTTTAAATATAAAGACACATATAGATTAAAAGTAAAGTGATGGAGGAAGATATACCATATTAATATTAATCAAAACAAAGCAGAAATAGCGATAGTATTTCAAGCAGCTCTAACTTGAAATAAATGAATCCATTATTAGAGTTGGAGATTTCCACACCCCTCGATCAGAAATGGACAGATCCAGTGGACAGAAACTTAGTAAGGACTTAGTCGAACTCAACAGCACCATTAATCAATAGGATATAATTCCCATCTACACCCTACTTCATCCAGCGCAGTAGATTACACACTCTTTTCAAGCTTAAATGGAATATTCACCAAGTTAGAACACTTTCTGGGCCATAAAACACATCTTAATCAATTTAAAAGAACAGAAATCATACAATGTCTGCTTTTGGACTACACTGGGGCTAAATTAGGAATCGGTAAGAGAAAGATAGCTGGAAAATGCCAAAATACTTGAAGATAACACACTTTTAAACAACAAATGGGTCAAAAAAAGAACTCTCAAAAGAAATTTAAAAATACATTGAACCTAATGAAATAAAAATACAGCTTATCAAAATTTGTAGGTGGCCACAAGTTAAGTACTTAGAGGGAATTTATAACACTGAATGCATACATTATTAAAGTAGAAATATCTTAAAATCAATAATCTAACATTCCACATTAGAAAACTAGAAAAGAAAGTAAATTAAATTCAATGTAAGCTGAAGAAAAATAATAAGGTTTAGAGGAGAAATCAATGAAATTGGAACTAGAAAATCAATAGAGAATATTAGCAAAACCAAAAGGTGGTTCTTAGAAAAGATCAATAAAATGGATAAGCTTCTACCAAGGCTAAGAAAAAAAGAGAGAAGACATAAATTAATATCAGAAATGAAAGAAGGGACATCATTACATATCTCATGGACAGTAAAAGGATAATAAAAAATATTATGAACAACTTTATGCCTACAAATTCAATAAAGTAGATGAAATCGACCATTACCATCAAAGGTATAGTATCTGCCAAAACCCACAAAAGAAGAAATACACAATCTAAATAGACTTGTATCTATTAAAGAAACTGAGTTTAGAATTATTAACTTTCCAAAACAAAATGCTCCAGGTTCCAATGGGTTCACTGGAAAATTCTACCAAATATTTAAAGAAGAAATTATAACAGCTCCCTATCATCTCTTTCAGAGGAAACACTTCCTACCTGAATATATGAGGCCAGTATTACCATATTGCCAAAACCAAAGACATTTCAAGAAAGAATATAGACTATGTCTCTCATAAACATAGCTGCAAAAAAATTCTCCATGAAATATTAGCAAAAGGGATGCAAAAATATATAAAAACAATCAAATACCATAACCAAGTGGGATTTATCCAAAGCATGCAAGGATGGTTTAATATCAGAAAATCAGTTAAATTAATCCCTCACATCAAATTAATCCCTTTAGCTTTTTTCAAGCTAAAGTAGAAAAAATTACATGATCACATCAAAATACAAGTGAATAACATATTTGACAGAAATCCAACACCCATTCGTGATAAAACCTCTCTGTAACCTAAAATCAAAGGGGAAATTCCTCAACTTGACAAAGAACACTGTGATGGTTCATTTTCTGTCATCTTGACTTATCGAAAACTCACCCAGATAACTGGTAAAAAATTATTTCTGCTTGTGTCTGTGGGTTGGTTTCCAGAAGAGATTATAGCATTTGACTTAGCACAATGAGTGAAGACCCACCCTTACCCACTCACACAGGCAGCAACTGATCCCCTGAGGGCCCAGTCAGACCAGAAGCGTAGAACATGGGCACATGCCCTATTTCTCCTCTTAAGTAGGGATACCTACCTTGTCCCACTGTTAGACATCAGAGCTCCTGGTTATCTAGCCTTTGGACTCCAGCACTTATATTACCAGCTCCACTGGTTCTCAGGCCTTTGGACTTAGACTGAATCATAACACCATCCTTCCTCATTCTCCAGCTTGCAGCCAGCACATTGTAGCATCTCAGCCTCTATAATGATGTGAGCCAATTCTCATAATAAATCCTATCTATTTATGTATCTACCTACCTACCTACCTACCTACCTATCCTACTGGTTCTATTTCTCTGGATAACCCTGACTAATATAAACATCTACAAAAGACCTACAGCTTAAACAGTAGAGGAAATGTAGAAGCCAAAGAACTTATACGTATGATCCATGGACATGAATTAAGGGGAGGAATACGGGTGGGAGCAGATAGCAGGGTGGAGGGGAATAAAGGGGAGGAAAACGGGACAACTGTAATAGCATAATCAATAAAATATATTTTTTAAAAAAGACCTGAAGCTAACATGATATCTAGTGGTTAAGAAATCAAATGCTTTCCACTACGATCAAAGCATGGATGTCAGTTCTCACCACCGCTTTTCAATGTAAGACTGGCAGGCATAGCTAATGCACTAAGACAGAAAAAGGAAATAAAAGGTATACAGATTAGAAAATCACAAATAAAACTGCCTTTCTTTTTTGGCAACTGACATGATCTTCTGTGTAGAAAATCTAAAGAATCAACCAACAAACTCCTGAAACTAAGGATGATTATTACAAGATTGCAAGAGACAAGGCAATACACAAAAGTCAATCACTTTCCTATATACCAGCAATGAATAAGTGAATTTAAATTTTAAAACATTATTTTTTACATTAGCTCCTGCCCCAAAACACTTAAATACAAATTAAAATATTCACATGGCATATATAAAGAAAACTATAATATTTTAATGAAAGAAAGCAAAAAATAATAAATGGATTGATACTACACGTTCATGTATAGAATGACAACATTGTCGAGATGTCGATTTTTTCTTCACTTGGCCTTTAGACTCAATGCAATCACAATCAAAATCATAGCAAATTATTGTGTGGATATCAACACTGATTGTGCATTTATATGGGTAGGCAAGAGACTGAGAAGAGCTAACTCAATGTTGAAGAAAGAGAATGAAGTCAGACGACTTAACAATACCCGTTTTCAAGACCTACAATAATCAAGAAAGTGTGGTACTGGCAAAAGAACAGACAAATAGTCCAATGAAACAGACTAAAGAGGCTAGAAATAGACCCATAAATACAGTCAACTGCTGTTTTACAAAGGACCAAAGGAAATACAATGAAGCAAAGACAGACTTTTTAACAAGCACTACTAAAACAACTGGACACACACACACACACACACACACACAATGAACCTAGAAATACACCTTATATCCTTCACAAAAATTAACTCAAACTGGATCACAGACCTAAATGGAAAATATTTAACAATAAAACACATAGAAGATAAGATAGGAAAAACCTAGAAAATGCTGGCTACAGGTATAACACCAAAGGCATAACCCATGAAAGAAATAATCATAAATTGTCTGATTCAAGAGAATGAGAGAGAAACCACAGACTGGACTTTTTTGTTGCTGTTGCAAACAACACATTTGATTTAGGACTGTTACCCAGAATAATATACAAAGAGTTCTTAAATCTCAATAAACAAAAACAGACAACCTGATTTAAAAAATGGACTAGAGTCTTCATAAAACAGACACTTCACCAAAGATATATAAGGTCTGTCCAGAAAGTCTCCAGCTACACGCTATGAAAAATAGAGACATTTATAGAAGAAGGTACAAGATACAATAAACACTGCACACAGAACAATGATGCCTCAGTCCCCTTCAAAGTAGGCACATTGGGACCTTACAGATTTCCCAGCATCTCTTCCACTGTCCAAAACAATCTACAAAATACTTTGTTGGAATTGCCATCAGCTGCCCCAACTGAATTTCCCTGAGTCTCATTGATGGTCTGAAATCTCTTCCCTTTCAAAAGTGATTTTAGTTTTGGGAAAAGCCAGAAGTCACAGGGCACAAAATCTGGGCTGTAGGGGACTGAGTCACTTGGGTGATTTCATGTTTCCCCAAAAAACTCTGCAGGAGAAGTGATGCATGAGCAGGCACACTGTTGTGATGAAGCTGTCAATCACCAGTTGCCCATAGCTGCGGCCATCTCGCAATCGACGAAGAACATTGAGGTAGTACTCCTTATTAATTGTTTGGCCTGGAGGGGCATCCTCGTGATGGACAACACCTTCCCAACTGAAAAACACAGCTGACATTGTCATAATCTTGCTCGACTTTGCCACGCCTTCTTTGGGCCTGGAGAACCAGGAGACTTTCATTGGGATGACTGGGCCTCCGTTTCTGGATAGTAGCTGTAGACCCACCATTCATTTCCAGTTACAACCTTCCTGAGGAAATCTGGTTCATTGGTAGTGGTTTGAATCAAGTCATTAGCAACTGCAGCACGGTTTTCCTTCTGCTCTGGTAGCAGAAAGCACAGAATGAATTTTGCCATGACACATTTCATGCCAAGATCCTGTGTCAATATCTTGGACACAGTAGTTTTAGGAAACCTCAGATCAGCCTCTAGTTCCTGCATTGCCAGTCACCAATCTTTGTTGATTGCAGCTGGTACACGTTCAACAGTCTCAGGTGTTTGCATGTCGCAGGCTGTCCAGAACGTGGATTGCTTTCAACAGATTCTCAACCATCTTTGATGTGTTTGTGCCACATTTTATTTGCACTGCACTCATTGCATCATCCCCAAAAGCCCTCTGAATCATCCGAACAGTTTCCATGGAGGAATGTCAAGCTAAATGCAAAATCTGACTCTCTGTTCTACTCTCTCAGTCATTTTGAATGTGACAGCCACACAGTACACATGCTCACCCAACAGCATCTACCACCCCCACCGACTAGTACAGTGAAGTAGTTATTGTTTATGCATGTACATTCCAGTCCACTCTCCTTGGCTGCAAGGTTACTTCAGTGTGGGACAAACCATTCTTGTTGTGTTAATAATGGCCGGACTTTTTCTGGACAGATGTCTTATGCATTTGAGTGTGTTTGTATGTAAGTTATATCTGTTACATTTATGCATGTAGGATTTGCATGTCCCTGAAAAGTTTCTAGTGGGAAAAACAATTGCAGGTTTTGAGACACTGAACTCTGCCTTGACTAACCTTAATCTTTCAATCAATTCCTATTTTAGAATGCATTACGTAAACATTAAAAAATAGTTTTAGTCGTAAAATTTATTACTTTCCCTAACAAACAGGACAGGTCGTTCAACAATGTTTTTAGAATGTTTCTTTCTACCACTCATCCTTTTAAGTTAAAAAAAAAAAACTGTTCAACAAAATAATTTGATTTCCCTATAAGGAAATCTCTTGAGATGATTTAGTACTTGTTATAATGCAATAACACTAACCGATAAATTTTTCACTTTATAATACAGGACTGAACACACTTTAATATTTTGATATAAAGTGAGTTGTCAAGGAGAAGCAATATACAAATGCTAATATAGTTATCTACATGTAAGTACTCAAATAACATTCTACATTTACATTTCTTCAAGCTATTCATTTTTAAAATAAGAAACAATATACAACTCAAACGCTAAAATCTGGTTCCTTGGTTGGTAAGTGCAAAGATCTAGGAGAACTGGCAAGAGATTCCATCCTCTCAATGACAGATGGGAGGAAGCCCAAGCACTCAGTGATTATGAAGGGTAATAACCTAAGCAAAAAAGGCATCTGAGGTTCAACTCATGGGCCTGTTTTTATCATTTATTACCAGTGAAGCAAACGGACACTGGAAAAAGCTGACAGATCTTTCCTAAAGTATTGTTACAAATAACTCATGTCTAATTTTATAGCATTCAGAATCTTCCTCCAAACTTTAGACAATGAGAAAGTGACCCGTGCTGTGGCATAACTTTCAAGAAGAAACCCAAGTATCCAGTAATTTTGTTCACCTACATGGACAGCAGCCAAGTATATACAGATACAGAGCCAGTAAGAAAACACAAATATTAATAAGCAGGTCCATGGTACAGTAAGCTCCTTAGTACCTCTTGTCTATGACTGATTATCTCTGCATCCCCCAGTCTTTATGGCACAGCTTAACAGAACACAGGAGTGCAAACCTAGCCTAGCTAAGTCTATTTTCCAAGGCAGAGGGCACAGAAGATTGCAAAACTACCCATGAATTTTAGAATCACTGTACAAGAATCTTAGGTAACTCTAGTTCTAGTGAATACCCTGAAACTTTTGGCTATCTCAATCATTAATGGTATCACAGTAATCCCTAGGAGGCCAAGTCAGGATGCTCAGACACATTAATGTTGATTTGAACCTAGCGTGCAATATTCCAAGGAAGCTAAAGTCCAAAACAGGTCTATAAGCAGCACTTTGCAACTGTCTTTACATTACAGAACAGAGTGAGTAGGTAATGGCTCTACTGCACAGGGGAGTCATTAGATAAGGCTGGTCCTGGCAGACAGTCCCAAAGGCTCAAGAGATGCAGACCTCAGGCACACCAGTAACCCATCTGAGGGAACCTCTGTGACTTTATACCACACCAGTTGATTGAAAGGCTTTGCCTTACGATCGAGTGCCTTCAACACTGCAAGGTTACAAACAAAACAACAAAAAGCAGTGCTGTGGATTGAAGCACCATCAGTATCTTTAGACTTCAATACATAAATGCTGCTGCTATTAAGAATGCATTTTCCTAAGACAATAAATTTCTCACATATTTACTTCAGATGAAAGACTCTTCAGGGGAAAATATTTTAATCAAGTCTCCATAAGAAATATTATATTTTAACAGCACAATTTATGTTTAGTGGCTGATTTCTCCATTTTTTTGGACAAAATTTAAAAGTTGCATTAGCCTGATTTTTTTTCACTAACTTATACAGGTCTTCTAGCCTATAATTACCTCTGTACACTCCTATACAGAAAGAGACCTATCAGGGTCACCGACCGGAACGGGTAAATGGGAAAACCAGTTGTCGCCTGCTCAGAGACCTTGCACTCACATATATATGGCTGTTTATGGACCCTGCTGCACACAATCCCTAAGGAAACATAACAGAAGCTGACTCAATGCCCCACAGGGTAGGAAAGGCAGAGAACATTCGCATGCACGATTACCCACTGCTCCAAAACTCCTTGCCCTTTCTCACCATTCATCTTTTCTTTTCGAAAGAGAATAAATATATTAAAATTTGTCACTCTGACTTAAGGCATGAGGTAACAGGAATTTCACTAGAGGGAAAGAATGATGGATAGTAACCCCTTATTACAGCACGTTCCTCACGTGCAGAAAAGACCATCTCCTGCCAGTGAGCTGTCTTTTCCAAGGTCTTTTGACGTAGCTGTAATGTAAATTAATTAAGAGCAAACCACTCACACTGTAATGGGTGGGACTATAAACTGCAGAGCAATTTGGCAAAAAAATATTAAAAGCCATAAAATGCACATGCCTTTTGCTCTAGCAATTCTAATTCTTGGAATTTTTCCTAAGGTAATAATTAAGGATGTACAAAAGAATATTCATTTCTCTACTGTTTGCAATTCCTCAATCTTGGAAGCAAATCTAAATGTCCAAAAGTAGGATGGTGGTTAAATAAATTATCATAGAGCCATAAAATGAAAGACTGCAAAGGGTCATTTCAAAAGATGTAGAATTATGCCCACTGGCATACACAGGTGTGTACTATGTATTCCTAAGTATAAAATCACCATACAAATGGCATACAGAAAGTTATCTCGTTGTTCTGAGTGTAATTAAAATTATGGTAGATTTACTTTTCTTATCTCTGATTTCTTTTCATGTTTTCTGATATTTCACTCACGGGCACATAGTAAGTATGAGTTGTTTTGATAAACTAAAAGAAAAGAAAACAGTAAAAGTTTAAAAAAAAATGAGGCCAGAGAAAAGAAACTAACTGAAAGAGGAAAGATTAGGAATGAGTTTCAGAAAGAACTCCTTACCAGTGTGATTGTGAAGTTCTGAAATGTGCTGTCAACCGGGGTCACAGAATCTCTTTTCCTGGGGAATTTGGAAGGAAAGGGTAGCCAGCTCTCATTTGAGGAAAGCTTGAATGTGGTCCTAACCTCTGTGGCCTCTTGTGGCTCCATGTGCAAAAGGACTGAGTCAAAATACAATTTTCACTCAGTGACACAGAAAGCAGCCAATTCCATACACTGCCCCTGACCCTTCACAATCCCTCACCCCATTCAAGAGAAAGTGAACCCCAAGGCCTTACACCCAGCACTGAAACACAATAACCTTGAATTTATATGTCCAGCAATTTGCTAGCACTTCACTCAAGAAATACAGCGGAATGTTAGTTAATATTCTGCAATGCACAAATAACGCCTATTTGACTTTTCCATCACAATAAAAGTTCTAACTAATGTCAACCACTTCAATATCCCAGCTGAGATCAAGAAAATGATGGTGCCTTTATAAAATCTTCTGCACGTTTATCTATGTTTTACAGATAAAAGTGTTATAAAGAGTGACCAAAATAAATAGTATGATATGGCTGAAGGGCACCAGTGGAAGCGCATCATGAAAGATCAGGTAGAGCAAAGATGCGCCATTAGAAACCAAGGCTTAGATCATCCCTACTCTTGTGTTCCCAATGACTAGGAGTGAGAACGCTGCACAGTGAAGAAGGCTGACAGGAATAAAACACATTCGTTCGAAATACGATGTCGAGGGAGAGCGCTACGGATAACCGGGACCACCGGAAAGATGAATAAGTGGGTCCTACAGCAGATTAAGCCTGAAATACAGCTGGAGGCAAAAATTACAAAATTAAAGCTGTCCTGTTTCAGGCACACCAAGAGAAAGCAGGGTTCTCTGGAAGACAGCAATGCTGGGAAAACAGAAGGCAGCAGGAAAAGAGGAAGATCAAAGCCGAGACAGACTGACTCCACATAAAAGCCGCAGGCAGGAGTCTACAGAGGCCGAGCAGGGCTGCTGAGGACAGGACGCTGTGGGCATCCCTCCTTCAGAGTCGCCAAGAGTCGCGCCACCTCAACGGCACATAACACACACATACAAACAAAGATGAAGAAAATGCTCGATTCTGACAAGTTCTTTTCCTGTAGAAAGGGCAAAATTAATTTTTTTATAACCTCCTACAAATACATTTTCCAAGTCCATAATTAAATGCACTTTTTAAATTTGGGAATCAGCTTCCTGGTCTAGTGAAGGGGTAAAAGGTGGAGAGGCTGACAGCCAAACAGGTTGAACTAAGAATGACAGTTTAAAACAAGGTTATGCCAGACACCAGTGCCGAGAACCACAGAAAGGCCAAGATGGAGGAATCAGCTAAGGCTGTGTTACACAGTCAGAATTCATAATACATACGGAGTACACACATACTCTGCACGTATTACACAACAAAACTCAAGCTTGGTGGTGTTCAAAGATAGAAGAATGAAGTGAATAATGGGAGAATGTGAATTTAAGAAGTCAGGTTTTACGACCAAGTCAAGTGAAAACAAACAACAAGAAGAAACAAACCAACAAAAAAAAAAACCCCACACACTTTCCTGAGACTCTGATGCCTTCCACCAAGAATAAGCTTTAAGTCATTAGCTTTGCAAGCAAGGTATCAGATATAGGTTCCTCCTTCCTCCAAACATTTATGAGGGCTTCAGTTCTAAACAAGGTCACGCAACCTCTAAGATATATTACTTCCTGTATCAAATGTCTAAGTCTCATCATTTTAATGAAAGAGTGAGCAGGTCCCAAGAGATGCCTTTTCTTTTCTCAGTAAGCTTCACTTATTACAGCATTCTGGAATATTGTATTCTGAAGAGCCTACTTTTCTGGGTGGGTGAGGGTTTACATCTTTTAACTTCAAATTCAAAAGAAAAAATATTGACCACTTTGGATGGAAATACTCCTAATATACTTTATATAAAAGGTAAGAGATATTAGTTAACATTTACCTGATGACCCAAACCAATAATTACGATCCTCAATGACTGTGCAATGCTGTGTACATAGATAACTTTAGGGTCCACTTTATTGTTTTAATTTAATCTTTACTGTATTTTTTCCATTATCATTTAGTCCCCTTATACCCCCTGCCACCCCCCCCCCAGCAATCACCACACTGTTGTCCATGCCCATCCATGAGTCCTTTGTCCTTGTTCCTCATAGGGTCCACTTTAGTTTCTCTACACTAAGTGACCTGAAATGGGTGTCTTCTTGAGTTCTCCTATCTGCATTTTATAGTGTGCCAGGCTTTTACTCCATGACATTGTCATGTTCTTTTTATAGAGGCTCCTTCTGCCCTGCGGTGGAATACAAGGAACATTGGAATCAGTCAAGTTGACTTAAATTACTGTTCCAGCTAAATGACCTTGGATAAATCACCGAATGTCTCTTGGCCTAAGTAGGAGGAGGAGATTCAACTAGAAAACTCATAAGGTCCTTTTCTTTGCTGCCTCTTTACTTCAAATTTGCTGCCTCTTACCTGTTACATATATTTTAAAAATAAGCCAGCTATACTTGCATGGGAAGTAATACACAGACTTAAGCATGTAACATGCTCTTGTGTGAGTGGAGTGCATATACCTTATAATGTCTAGTTGTCTTCTCAGAGGTCTTAACTGTACAATTCTCAGTAATCTATGGCATCTCAGATATCTATGGCTTCTAGGTAGATAAGACTTTATTAGTGATATGTCACTATACTTCTGTGTGCCTCTGTTTCACCTGATATTCTCAATGCAAAGAACTGATCACATGATACAACTCTATGTCAGGCCACCAAAAGCACAACCTGTGTAAGTCATCACTTATGCCTATCAGTAAATTGATTGCAAAATGAGTACTCTAATTTTGAGGCTTTCTTTGCCTTACTAAATACTTGTTTAGATAAAGGAACTGCTTAACGTTTTTCTAAAGAAATGTTTAGTGAAAATACTTGGCAAAATGTAAAGAATATTTCTGCAAACTCTTGAAGAGAGTGGACTTTATTCATCTTTTATTTTTCAGGAGTCCCTAGCACGTGATTTCCATCGACTATACGCTCAGTGTCACCATCAGGAGCCTGAAGAGCCCACACCTCCGTCTGCATCTCGTCCCCCTTCTACACAGCTTCCCTGAGAAGTCCAAGTCACGTTCATTCCCATAGTTTCCTCTCCACACAAATAACCCAACTCCAGCTCAAGAAATCTTGACCTCTCTCCTAAGTTCAAGATCTCTATTCCTTATCACAACCTCTACTTAGATTTCCTGTGAGCTAAAAAGTGTCACCCAAAATTTATAAAGGCCTGCTCTTCTGACTTCTCTCCCTACCTCTTACTTCCAAAAATATGCTTTCTTTTCTTCTCCACTTTCTCTACTCATGTTAATATCGTTATTACCAAATAAGAAGTCTAGCAGTTCCCTTGATTCTTTTCACGTTCTGATCAGTTACAAAGTCATATTAATGCCACCTCTGAAATCTCTCTCCAAACCACCCATGTTTACTCTCTCCGCTGCTCCAGCCTTGATTCTGATCATCATGTCCTAATTGATTCTTAAATATCCCCTAACTGATTTCCCAGCTGCCAACAATTTCCCTTCCAGTTTAAATTAGCATCAGCGATGAATTTTATTTCCATAATATATTACCTTGCATCAGCAGTGAATCATATTTCTATAAAACATATAAATTGATGCTTCTTCCCTATTGAATGTATTTATATTTACATATATATTTACATTTTAAGTCCTCCTATTGCTTATGGCAACTATTCTCAATTTTTTTCCCTCCCGTATTGGAGTTGGAAGATACTAATCCTAAGAAATACCGGGCTTCTGCTGAGTCAGGACGCCCACTGTGCGTCAGCACACACGCATGTGTGTGCGTGGTGGGAGGGAGCACAGGAGGTTATGTAGGGGCCAAGAGATATGGGTCCAAATTGATGAAGGATCAGGATGCAAAACCTATCTTTTCAGAGGTTCTAAGGCACATCCTAGACAATGACTGTGAATAATGACAATGTATACTGACTACAGTAAATTGAACATATAAAGATACCGAGTAGGAAAAAAAAATAAAAAGTCACTGGACTGGGTGCATGTGCAATGCCCTCCCATATTCTCTACCTTTGAGAGGAGTTCAGGCAAACAGGCCCCAGATTAGCTTCTAACCACTTCTCCAATGCCCCCGACAATGCACAGCCACTAAAATCATTTGCGTTCCACCTTACACATTAGGGGATGCCCACATTAACTCTATCTTGGGAAAAATACTCTTTCTCCTTATTAGGTGACAGAACTTCTACTCATCCTTCAAGCCTGTTGTCAAATATGGGTCTGTGAAAATTCCTCTGTCTCTACTGTATTAGTCAGCTCAAGCTGCTATAACAAAACATCATCAACTGGGTGGCTTAAAATGACAGAAGTTTCTTACAATTTGGGTGGCTGAGCAGTGTAAGATCACGGTGCTGGTCTATTTGGTTCCTGGTAAGGCCTCTCTTCCTCTTTTCCTCTCTTGCTGTGTCCTCGCACAGGGGGAGACAGGGATCTCTCACATGTCTTCTTGTGCAGGTACTAATCTCATTGTGAGGGTTCCACCTTCATGATCTTATGACCTCCTAAAGGCCCCACCTGCAAGAAGGTAGGGCTTCCATGCTTCAGTTTTGGGGATGCTCTGCCCACAGCATCTACCTAACTGAGAAAGTCATTCCCTCTACTAACTCATAAATCCCTCCTCAGGGCGGAACACTGTGTCTTCATGATCTTGTATCCCCAGCTCCCGGCACACTGCCTGGCAGGAGCACGTCTGCTGCCAGCACTCAGTGCGTAAGTGCAACAGGAGCCCTCCCACTGATCTCAGCTGATTAATAAGGAAACATTCCCAAAATCTCCCTCACAGGGAAACCACCCAGTCCTCCTCCTCATAGTGCAGTGTGCACTCACACACAGGGAAAGCATTACACTTGCCTCTCTGTTAGATAACATACAGACGGGCATCTCCACTTACCATTTTTGTCTCATCATGTAGAGACTGTTTGCAGTTTCGGGTCTCATATAAGCCAAACTTTACAAACCCCATATGCTTAGTGAGGATCAACAAAGGCTTGCTGACTGACCACCTGATGCTGCTGGTACAGCAGAGCTTTGGGTCCTTGATTCAACATACAGGGTCCAGCAGAGGTAACGCCTGCCTGACAGTAGTTGGTAGGGTAATAACGCGGGTATAAAAATGTACCGTTTTAATTTGAATATTTCACCTAAAATGTCATATGGTGAGCTTGAATGTGATATGTCATGTTATAGAACTACATGCTTACAATTTTGTAATAAAAGAGTTTGCAATAAAAAAAAGGGGCATTATTTGTCCCAGACTCCGTATGTTTCAATCCATTTTGTGTTATATGAGATCAGTCCACCTTCTGCTGCCTGTGGCTGATGACCTGGGTGGCCCAGCGAGAGGAACCTTGACACCAGAATCTGATGATGAGGATTTAGACCTCCAACATCAACGTGTTCAGTCTGGCTGGCTGATTTCTTAACTCCAAAATGGATATAGCCTACCTCCCAAGCACTTTTTTGTTTGATTGATCAAATGAGAAAACACATACAGTGCATTTCATAAACCGTAAAGCACTGAACGAGTAGTTATCTTAACCATAATATACCTTTTTACAATCACAGCACAGTAGATCTCCGTTGAACTGAGTGTCTTCATCACTTACGTCCAACTTGACTGAATAAGGTGCCCTACGAGTTCTGATTTCTTTGGAAACATGTCGCAGGGGATCTGAGTGGGCTTCCTCAAGCCACTTTGGACAGACTGAGGAAGCTTCAAGTATCTATATGTTTCCAGGTCGATGGGGTCAACCTCTGCCAGTCCTACCACATGCCAAGTGGCTGCATTCAGGAGCACTGTGGTGCGACCAACTCTCCACACACCCCCACTTCCCCTCCCTGGGAGGGACCAGGGTGTCTGGCACCTTGGCCGCTAGCCCATACAAATGTGGCAACACTGTGGAAACATTAGGCAATAAGGCACATATTGGCAGCTAAAAAAATATTTAGGCTCTTAGATGTACCCCAATAAATCATTTTTATTTTTATTTTAACAAATGTTTTATTTGGAAAGCATTCCCCAGTGCAGATGCTGTCAAAAGTACCCATTTTTAGTGGGTTAAAGCAAAGGCTGAAAAAGTAGCAGGAGGGTGGGGAATGTTTTTTAAACAAAATTGCAAAAACTGCAAAAAATGGAAATGCCAACTGTGGGAGGGCATCTTTGAAAAGCCAAAGAGCTGTTAGTGGTTTTCAATGTTAAATTTGTACCAATTGTAAGTGTTAAAAATATTATAAACATGAATACCACCAAATGATAAAGTTATCAAGACTTGGCAAGGGATAAAAAAACTGGACTATTTTTAAAAATATGTACTATATCAATACAAATACATGCCAAAAAGCAAAAAGCTGTAATCAAACAAGGAGTCAAGAAGGTAAGCATTCTAAATTAGACGCTTCACTTGCCAATCAAACACAGACACATGTAAGGGTTTTATACTGAGGTCAATAATTTGGGGGAGAGACATAAAGCAATCCAAATTTGTAAACTTCCTTAAGAAAATAAATGGTGGGATCAAATGCCAGGCAGAGCGTCTGATAAGCTTCCAGCCTCTAATGCAGGCCCAATAAGATCCTGGAAAAGACCGGGAAACCTACTGACCCCTGTTCTCAAACGATGTAATGCACATGTAATCTGTCTGGGCTGCATCACCCTCTTCCACTTCAGTCCCACCCCCGACAACATTCCCCAACGCAGGAAAAGTTACCAAACTGTGAACAGTGAAGTTGATTACTTTAAGGCCCTGGATTATAAAATGCATGATGAATATCTCTCCTGAGGCTTAAAACAAGGAACCTCTTTAATTCACAGGGAATAGATGGTTTTATGATCACTACTTATCCAGGAGATTCAGTGCGTAAGTACTAATGGCAATAAGAGTGTGATATTCCTTGTGGCAATACAACCTATGATGAGAGGGAATAGATTTTTTTTTTTTTTACCTGAACTGAACAGATACACAAAGGGGGAAACAAGGTTTTAAAAGTTCCTGTTTGTTTGTTTGTTTGATAGTTTGTTTGCCACTTATAAATTATCTGATCGCAGAACAACACTGGCCAAATCAATCATATTTTTGGTGTTTTGCAATCAATCAAACTGAATAGTACAGAAAGACTCTCAGGAAAAGAAATGCCCAATTGTAATGCCAAAGAAAACCTTAAAATTCTGGAATGCTTTACCTTGGGGAAAAAAAGAAAAGAAACTTAATATGCATGAGTACATAAAATCATACTCATGTTAAAGATAATATAATAATTACACAAGAATTTTAAGCATCTTCTGACATTATGAGTTTTAATTTAGCAGGGTAAAGAAACACTGACAATAAATTAAACTTCCCTCATTATCTTGGTACCTTTTGTAAATGTTTCACTAAAGAAACATGGCAGATCATCACCGAGGTACCCAAAACAACCAAGGCTCAACTACAACAGGGGAGTGTGTACAACCCACTCAGGAGGCACACCTGGAGTACCCAGCTTGGGTGATCAGGGAGGCTGTACAACTGGACCCTACAGGACACCTATTACATAAGGCCACTTTACCAAGCTCAAGGGACTTAGCAGCTCTACCAAAAACATAGAAACGAAGGAAGGGAGGCTGCCAAAATGAGGAGATGAAGAAACATGTCCCAGTGAAAGAACAGAACAAAACTCCTGCAAAAGAATAAACGAGATAAAGCCAAGCAATCTACCAGATGCAGAGTTCAAAACACTGGTTATAAGGATGCTCAGTGAATTTAGAGAGAGAGTAAATAAATTTACTGAGAACTTCATCAAAGAGATAAGAAACATAAGAATGAAGATGAAAAACATAAAAAAGGGCCAGTCAAAAATGAAGAATACATTAACTGAAATAAGTAATAATTTATAGGGAATAGCAGTAGATGAAGTAGAAGACCCAATCAAAGATTTGGAAGTTGTGAAAGCAGAAAGCATCCAATCAGAACAGCAGAAAGAAAAAAGAATCCCCCCCCCCAAAAAAAAATGAGGATAATATAAGTAGCCTCTGGAACAACTTCAAACATACCAACATTTGTATCATAGGGGTGTCAGAAGCAAAACAGAGGAAGTGAGGACTTTAAAACCTATGTAAAAAAATAGTAATAAAAAACTTCCCTAACCTGGCAGAGGAAAGAGACATACAAGTCAAGAAGTACAGAGTCCCAAACAAGATGAGCCCAAAGAGGCCCACACTAAGACACATCATAATTAACGTGCCAAAGGTTAAAGACAAAAAAAGAGAATCTTAAAAGCAGCAAAAGAAAGTTAGTCATGTATCAGAAAGCTCCCATGAAACTGTCAGCTGATTTCTCAATAGAAACTTTGCAGGCCAGAAGGGACTGGCAAGAAATATTCAAAGTCATGAAAAGCAACAACCTGCAACCAAGATTACTCTTCCCATAAAACCTGTCATTTAAAATTGAAGGACAGATAAATAGCTTCCCAGATAGGAACAAGCTAAAGGAGTTCATCACCACCAAACCAGTATTACATGCAATGTTAAGGGGTCTATTTTAAGAAGAAGAAAAAAAAAGATTAAAAAATATGAATAATAAATGGCAATAAACACATATCTATCAACAATTACTTTAAATGCAAATAAATTAAATGTTTCAATCAAAAGACACAGAGGCTGAATGGATAACAAAATTAGACCCTTACATATGCAGTCTACAAGAGACTCATTTTAGATCGAAAAACACACATAGCCCGAAGGTAAAGAGATTAAAAAAAGACACTTCATGAAAAGGGAAACGAACAAAAACCTGTGGTAGTAACAGTTATGCCAGGCAAAACAGACTTTACACAAAGACTATATAATGACAGTCAAAGGAGGCTATATAACAAGTAATTCCATTGTTTGACAATGAAATCTACTTCTAGGTATTTATCTGATAAAATTTAAAACACTAAATCGAAAAGACATACACCACTGCAGCATTATTTACAGTAGCCAAGATATGGAAGAGACTTAAGTGTCCAACAACAGATGAGTGGACAAAGAAGAAATGGTAATATACAACACAATGGAGTACGACTCAGTCAGTAAAAAGAACGAATTCCTGCTACCTGCAACAACATACACAGACCTGGAGGGTACTGTGCTGAGTGAAATAAGACAGAAGATAAATGCCATTATGAATTTATTTTATGTGGAATCTAAAAAACAGAGTAAATGAATAAGCAGAACAGAAAGAGACTCATAGCTACAGAGATCAAACTGATGGATGCCGGAGGGGAGGGGAGTTGGGAGACTGTAAAAAAGGAGAAGGGATTTAGAAGTACAAATTGATAGTTACAAATAATCACAGGGATGTAAAGTACAGCATAGGGAATACAGTCAATGATATTGTATTACCTATCTATGGTGTCAGACGGGTACTAGATTTACTGGGGTGATCACTTAGTCATATAATGTCTAATTACTGCATTGCATACCTAAAACTAATATTGAGTTGGCCAAAAAGTCCATTTATTTTTTTCCATAAAATAAAAGACACATTTTTCATTTTCACCAATAACTTTATTGATTTGGATATTCTGAGTACGTCAGCTATCTCCTGCTATTGGGTAGAGGCCAGGGGTGCTGTTGAACATCTTCCAATGTGTAAGACAGCCTCACAGCAAACAATTATTTTGCCAAAATGTCAGTCGTACCAAGAAACTTCACAAACCATTTCTGACATGTTTGATCAGTCACAGTGCCTTCTCTATACCCTGTACAAACCTCTGTTTCAGTTGCATTTTTACCTTTCTTGAAATAAGAGCATAATATACTGAAAATTTTTTCTTCTATCTTTAATGTTAAAATAGCCACACAGAAATTCACCAATTTTGATACTTTTTAAAAAATGAATGCTGATATGACAGCTGTCACGATAGAATCTGACAAAGTTGTTTTGAATGAAGCTAAAGACAACTAAAGCTCACTAGTAGCTCACTACTAGAGCCATCGTACGGAAAAAAAACATACTGGACTTTTAGACAATCTGATATAACACTGTATGTCAATTGTAATTAAAAAATTAATAATTATTTAAAATCAAAAAAGAAAAAATCAATACCACTAATATTCCTTAATATTCAAATAATCAAAGATTCTAATATTAGAAAATAACAATCCAGTCAATCAGTGTCATATCAGCATACATTAAAATAAATATAACACAGCATAAATAAAATCCTATAGTTGTGGTTCAAAAAATGTTTTAAACATGAGAAACATGGGAAGTCTGTAAAATAGTCTTCAAAGCTTAACTCCCTGTAATTAATCTTATCAATAAAATTATCAGTACAACTACTAATAATCATTCAGAACAGCACAGTTATTTGTTAGTCATAGGTATCTTTAATTTACAATCTTTAAACCATATGACAAATAATTTCCTCATGGGCCATCTCAACAGAATGAGTCTAACAGCAACTGCACTTACATATAAACATAATACACTGGAGGTGATGGTTGATTTTAGGCTATTTTCGTAATCTTCATAAGTTTCAGACTACGTTTTATCATCTTAAATGCCTCCGACGGAATCCACAGTAATCACCGCTCCAGTGGAGCAACTTCGAACATAAATGAAACAAACAGCTGGTAGATCAATACGTGGTGACAGACTGCTGGCTAAAACCCTGCCCTAGCCGACCCACCGCTGCCCTCCTGCACTCTGAAGACTTAATGAATCACTAGGAGCACGCTGAAGATTGTGTATGGTTTTCCCGTGTGAGAACTGGATTTATACCAGTAACAAAAGATGAATCATTCCCCGTCCATGAGACGAATACAGTGAAGTGAAGAGTATGTTTCTACAAAGTACTGGACACAATGATTTCATGCAGCTTACGTTCCTGTCTTATAAATACTTCCTCACTTTAAATCGAAACATCAAAATTGACAGAAAATCAGGTTGCCTAATGAGAGAGTAATTTAAAATGATATGCACTTTATAGTAAATTGTTTCTAGGTTGGCAACAGAAAATGGTGCAACAGAAATATACAAAAAGGAAAAATGTGAAATACAGCCCATTTAGTATTTTTTAATATATTTTGCTCAAGAGAATGTGTAAAATGACCTTGTTATTTAATGCTGAAAATGCTTCTGCTGGGCCCAAAGTAATTTTAAATACTTAAAATAATTACCCAGTGGAGAAAATGTCAGTTCTTTAATAAAGGTCCATGCGACCAGGCTCACACATGTAAAGAGGGAAGCCACAGTAGGAGACATCACCAAGCTCCCTAAGGAGTAGCTTCATGACACTGAGCTGAAAGGTGCAGAAATAGTTTGCATGCCTTTGTAAGGACATTTTATACCCTCGTGGTCCCTTGAAAGGGGCATCACTGTCCATACCTGGCAAAATGGGGAGAGAAGACACAGCATCTGACACAGCTTGCACACAATCCTGCTGAGCCCTTTCCCTCCATTTCCTTGGAATATCCCCTTGAATTACAGCAAAACGAAAGAGACAAAAATTAATTCTCAAGATGTAGCACCCAAGGGGAAATTTCAACGGACAGGTCTCAACTACAGCATAAAAGGAGGGAAGAAAGATTAGCCAACAATATATGCTAGCAAATAGAATATCTGCTCACTTGAAAAGAAGAAATGGACAGAGGGTACACATGTCACAGGATAAAAAGGAAATAAATAAGGCAGGAATACAAGAGAGAAAGGAAAGGAAGGAGAAAGGCATGCAGAGAAGAAAGCACTCATTTGTAAAGAAAATACAACCTGAAACAGTTTCACATTAAATGAGCGCTTCAAAAAAATGATTATCAGGACACATGTGCTTGAAGATGAAATGACAAAACAACAATAGACATTGTAAAAATATTGCAGAGCCATCAAACCATACCAAGACCAAAAGTGTATCAACTCAGTACTAATAAATAAAATAAAAATAGCAAGTGAATGAGGAGATATGGCTAAAATGAGAAGACATGGCTAAGTATTAAATTACTGATGTAAGAAAAGCTTATTTTAATTTCAGTTAATGCATAGACACAAATAAGAGGCCTGTAACAAGCTGAAAATTGCTGATCCTATAAGAAAAAAAAACTAGCTGGAAAAATATTTCAAGTAATTACTAATACAGATTTTCCCCAATATGAAGAAAGAAGAGCTTGAAATAACAATGTTCAAAAAAACTGATATGGAATCATCCAAAATAAGTTATATATTTATGTCATTGAGCTTTCAGATTTAAAAAGATTCTGCAGGTGTTCGGGCAGAAAAGCGCAATTCATTCACGATGGGGATGGATGGGGTGCAGAAGCAGACTAGCACGTTGCATGAGGAGCATTCAACTCCGGAAGTTCTTTGGCCACAAATCACTACACAGTTCTGAATAAAAGTGTGATCCAGTTATTTTATTAAATCAACCTGGCTTTAGAGCCTAAAAGTAGCTGATTCATATGCTCAAATATAAAATACCTAAGGGAATGTAGACATAGGATATTTTCTTAAAATTCCTTCACAATAAAATGTAGTTGACCAGACATCCATTAAAAAAAAAAAAAAGAAACAAAACACTCAGAATGAAAACACCACAGAACGGAACCAGAATAAAGGGCAAACATTTAACTGATGAACACTAAATGGTTTACATCTTTTGCTGCTTGAGAATTAATAAATTTGAAGAACACAATTCAAGTTTCCTGCCTTTCCAGAGGACCAGGTAGGGAGTTCTATACCGCCTATAAATTTGGTAATTGTTCAATAAGTCAGTAAAAGAAAATCTTGAAACTTAGAAACTGAAATTTAAATTGTAACACGCTCATTAAAAATGTAATTCTTTCATTAATGAATCAAGTCATTTCATCTAAAAATCTAAAAGACCAACAACTACATATATAGTATGTAATACAAATCACTTTATAACTTTAGAAGCCCCTTTATCCTAATAAAGCACACATAAAGTTTGACAGGACTTTCTATATAAAAATGTTTACCACATTTATTCGCCCTCAAGATTTCATTAATATCTGAGACCTGACAAGTGAACACATGGTACAGTATGTCTAAAAATACCTACCATCATTTCAACCACTTTTCCCCCTAAATTCAAGAATTTAATAATTCATGCATTCTTACTTAATATGAGTGAAATCAGATGAATGAATTCAGTGCTAATAAATTTCCTTAAATACAACTTGAAATATTTCTTTTAAAAAAGAAACATTTTCAAAAGCATCTCAGAGTATTATTCAATTAATAATATCAAGGGGAAATATATCAAAAATAAAAATACCTACAAACTGCTAACTGTGGCTTTATGGTTAATAAATGCCTTTTTAAATGTTTTCACAAGGTATGCTAATTGAATTTCAGTACCTTGAACTGTACATATCCTAATATTACAATGCTTTAGATACTTGGCAAAATGGCCCCAGATCTTTCTGCCCTGTCCTAAACTAAACTACTCATTCAGTTTAAATACTAAAGATTGCCTCTTCTTTTTTCCTTCTATGCAATTGTGTGTATTATTCCTTTTCCATGGATCATTCTCTTTCACTGTTGTTAATTTCCCATAGAAATGGAAAAAAGATGAAGTATATATACAACAAGGCTAAAAACACAATCAATGGAAAACAGTGAACATTCTTGTTACAGATTCAACTGTGCTCCCACAAATCCTTATGTTGAAGCTCTAGCACCTCAGAATGAGGCTTTATTTAGAGCTAGAGCCCTTACAGAGGCTACTAAGGGAACATTTAAAATGAGTGGGCCCTAATCTAATAGGACTGCTGCCTTTATTTATAAGAAGAGATCAAACCACAGAGGTACACAGAGAAGGGCTATGTGAGAGCACAGGGAAAACAGAAGGCCATCTATGAGCCAAGGTAGAAGTCTTCAGAAGAAATCAACTCCGTCGACACCTTGTCTGCCCTGACCATTGTGGCTCAGTCGGCTGGGCATCATTCCACAAGCAAAAGGCCACAGGTTCAACTCACGGCCAGGGCACATGCCTAGGTTGCCGAAACCAGTCAAGGTGACGTGAGAGGGAACCGATCGATGTTTCTCCCTCACATCCCTCTTTCTCCCTCCCTTTGCCTCTACTTAAAAATAAATAAATAAGGTTGAAAAGAAAAATACCTTATCTGGAACTTCAAGCTTCCACAGTTTAAACAAGTAAATTTCTGCTACTTAAGCCACCAAAGTTTGTGGCACTTTCTGATTGCAGCCTAGAAAACTAATATAATCTTCATGCCAATAACTCTGAAAACTTACAATAAATGTAGATATTTATAAAAATATACAATTTACCAAACTGACTGAAGAAGAAACTGAAAACCTAAATAGTCTATTACCATTAAAGGAATTAGATTTCAAGTTTAAATTCTACCCACAAAGCAAAAACTAGTCTCAGATAGTTTTACTAGTCTCAAATATGTAAGAAGTATATTATTCTATTTACTCACATGCTTTCAAAGAACAGAAAGAAGATTCTAACATTGATACCAAAACCCAGCCAGATTATAAGAAAATTTCAATCTCACTTAGAGAGTAGATGCAAATACCCTATAGAAACTGCTACACGCAGCATTCAGTAGGTCATAAAATATGATCATAACAAACTTGATAGAAAAAGCACTAACCAAATGACAAATATACATTCAACATTATAATATAGAGCAATATAAAGAAAGTAGAACAAAAGTCCATAATCTTAGAGAAAATATTTTCAACATATTTAATCAATCCTGAATATATACCCCATTGGGGAGGAGGGTGGGAAGACCACCATTCATTAGGGGAAAAAAGGCAGAAGATATGAAAATGATTTCCACAGAAGAAGAAATACAAATAATCAGTAAACATATAAACAATTAGTGACAGGGAAGTGCAATTAAGGCCCAAGGAGACACTATTTAACACACATCAGACTAAGAAAACTTTAAATGTCAGCAGACACCACAAGTTGGTAAGGCTACAAAGAAATGGAACTATTAATCAGTGTTACTTAGATATAAAAAAATTCACAGATATATAGCTCAGTGGATTGAGCTCGGGCTGCGAACCAGGTATCGCAGGTTCGATTCCCAGTTAGGGCACATGCCTAGGTTGCAGGCCATGTCCCCCAGCAACCGCACATTGATGTTTCTCTCTCTCTCTTTCTCCCTCCCTTCCCTCTCTAAAAAAAATAAATAAATAAAATCTTTAAAAAAAAAATTCACAGATATAGGAAAATTCACTATATGTATTTTCTTATATCTATGAAATACTTAGTAACTTGAATAAAGCATCTTCCCCTACTTTTTGAACTAGACAATATTCTTTTAATTGAATAAGAATTTTCAAAATTAATGATTTTGTAAGAAAATGCTCAGATTTGCTTAATGACTATAGAATCATCACATAACACAAGCAACGATTTTAACACAAAAATCAAAACTTAATTTTGTGCAAACTAAACTTTGCAATACCAAAGTATAAGGGAAAGAGGGTAGAGGGGAAATCCTTACAATATTCAATTTATTAAACTAAAGTATTATACATTATCTATTTTTTTAAGAAGTCGTGTTGCTAGATGCCTCAATATAAAATAGTTGGGCTCTCACAAATGTGTAGACTAATAATTAGAAATGCACTTAGCACAGGAAAGTACTGTCTTCGTGTTTGTTATCACACTGCACCATGGCCTGAGCATTCTGGCCTTCTCATCAGCATTTCTGTGCAGGGTAACTGTTTAGGAAAATCCTTCCCCTGCCGTTGTCCACATATTTAAAGGCCTGTAAACTGGACCTTCTCACTAGCCTCCTACTTACTGAAAAAGTCAACCTTAATAAGAGAAATTTTCAGTGTTTCAGATTTCATGCAATCCATTCATCAATTTTTCAAAGCCTTCTCTTTCTTTCTCCTTAGTCACACATGATCACTACCCTTTTTTCCAAAGAAAGAAAAAGAAACAAAGAGATCTCTTCTCATTTTCTTTCTTTTGTTTTCATCCATATTCCATCCATCCATTTATTAACATATTCACTAAAAAGATATCTGGTACCTTCTGCTTTAAGTCCAGAAATAGGCAGAAGTTCATCTTACTTGCTTAAATTGGATGTTAAAATCTGTGAAAGGCAAACAACCCAATTCCCCTAACACCTTTCTTCCCCGCAAACCTCCCAGTCTAGAATGCACTGGGTAACCTTGGGCAAGCAAGCTTCATTGTCATTGATCTTTTTCCTCCTACTTACATAATCCAGTTGAACGCGGTAATTCTTATAGTACCATCCAGTTCCAAATTTCTACATTTCTAAGATAAATCTTGGCAATTTTCAGCACTGCTTGATATGAATACCCAGAAAGAAGCTGCTCTTGATGCCAACGATAGCATCATCTCTTTGAAGCATAGACTGGACCACTTAACAAAATTGAGCCAAAAAAAAAAAAAAATGACAATTAGCTATCCCCACTGCTCCCATTCAGCTTCCACTCTCACTCTGACAACACATTTCAACGTGGAGAGAGTGAACTGTTGTTACCGGCAACTTCTGCTGGCACTTTCTCAGTGTCTCCATGTTGTAGTTAGAGCAAAGGAAGCCTGAGATTCCACTTCTCATTTGAAAGCATTGGAAACTTTTCCATATAATTAAATCCTTACGTTATAACAACATACTTGTAAATTGTTTCTGGCAGAACAAAACATAAGCATCTCTTGTATAATCGATTAGAACCAGGAGAGAGGAGCCCATTCTCACCCCGAGTTGCAACACACAAATCTCTTAGCCTTTCCTCCCTGCGCCTCCCCTTGGTCACTAGCGCCCAGCCGGCCAGCCGTGGGCAGTGCACTGCCAAACGGCAGGCCAGGTCTGCCTCGGAGTAGCTGACATCTCAAAGTCTACAGGGAGAGTTGAGAGAGAAGTTGGAGCTGCAGTAATTACCCAGCTAGGTAAGTAAGCATTTAAGATGCACTAAGTCCTAGTATAGAACCAGAAATTACAAATGTAAATCTATCATTAAGTTGCTTTAAAAATAAATTTTGGCCTCCCGGTCATCACTCAGTCTCTCCCCATCTTCCCACACAGATATTTTCACAAGCACCATCTCCACATGAATTTCTCTACTGGGGCATTTTACTCTGACTGGAACTTTTAGAAACAGTGTACAAATAAATGTTACAAAATACAGAAGAGATGTGTGTAGTTCTGCGACCAACTACTGTGCAGCTTTAGGCAAGTCCCTTCGTATTTCAGGAAGTGAGAAAGGCTGTCACAGATGGACGTAGAAATCTGGGCCAGCGGCCAGACTCCACCTGCTTCCTCCACTCTCTCTTTTTTAAAATGGGAACACCGTAGAGGAAAGGAGTTTACAAGCAGAAATATGATAAATCCTTCAGATAACATTCTCTGCCCTTCCTATCCAGAGTCTGGCAGAATTAAACCCCATGAGAAGTCGTCAACACTTGAGAAAAACTGAGCTTATAAAGGGAATAATGAGGTGTCTTAATTCATAGGATCCTGGTGTTTAAGAAATGTTAATTGCATTTGCAATTCAGTTTAAAAGTAATTGAGTAATTATATAAGAAACTTAATGAAAGCTCAGAAAAATCTAGCAAGCATTTACCCATAAACCAAAAAAATCCCCCCATACACACACAGAAAGTATAAATGTATAAATATAAACTGGTAGAGTCTACCAGTAATTGATTTTTTTAAGCAATCTAATTGTTCTCATGCTTTATCCGATTAGAATTCTACTTCTGAATTTACTCTAAATCACAAACTGGAGTCCTATCCTTTCTGGGGTTATGAATAGAATTCTGGCAATTTAAACAAAGCTGTTTTCAAAAGCTTTCTTTTTTTCTTCTCCTGGAATCCAGGAAGAGGCCAGTACCCTCTCTGGCTACCTTCACTTACCTGCCCAAGGGCTCCCTTTATCTTTACTCTAGGATGACTCAACTGGACGGGACCTCCCAGTCCTGCACCAGGGCTCAACACAGACCTCCAGACCTCCCCAAGATGGAAGGGCAGACATGTGAGATGAGAAGGCACTTGCCATCCCCCCTTGTTGCAGAGAAGCTGCCCTGTGGCCCCACCTCTCCTGGTGCAGCAGGCTTCCACTTTGGAAGTGCTGCTGGTGTTGCCCTTTGCCCTCCAACCACCCACCCTGTCCCTTCCTCCTGTATTAGTGCCTCCTGCTTCTTGGGCCCAGTCTGAGTTAATTCCTGCCTCCTTATTAACTGTTCTCCTGTTACTGCCTGTTCACCTCACCTCTAACCTATTATACCTGATATTATTCATTCATACTCTTTTTTCCTTTTATCCCTACCCAAGGTCATTTTTTCACTGCTTTTAGAGAGGAAAGGAGAGAGACAAACATGGATGTAAGAGAAAAACATCAATTGGTTGCCTCCCGTACGTGCCCCAGACCAAGGTATGCATGCGCCCAGACCAGGGATCCCATGTACCTGAACCAGGGATCAAATCTGCAACCCTTCAGCTATGGATAAGCTCCAACCAACTGGGCCACATCAGCCAGGGTTTATTCATTCATATTCTTAATATAAACTTTTGATCTCCTTCTTACTCATAAATTTGCTCCAAAGTGTACTACCTGGTCCAAGACAACTCACACATTTCCATCATGGACAAAATCAGAACCCATCCTTGTTCTCAGGCTGTCTGCCTTTCCTGTGCTTTCAGCTGCAGCTCCCTGTGGCCACATGGTCCTGGCTGGAGCCTCATCGGTCTACCGCATTAAGATGCACAAAATCCAGGAAAAGAATGGGCTTAGCCACTACTGATACCAATAATGGAATCAAAAACCACCCAGGGCCACAAATGATCCTGCTGTTTCTCAAGAGATGAGCAGAGCTCAGAAACAGTGAATCCAGGCAGCTGGTTTTCCAGAACACATGAGCAGCCTTCTCTGTGTGGGCCCTTGTCTCCACTGCAAGGCTGGGACCTCGGGCTGTGCTTCAGGTCTGCAGACAGGGCTTAGCAGGATTCAGGAAAGAAAGCAGGACTCCAAAAAGGCACATGATCTATGATAGTCATGTGGAGGGAAGAGTGGGGCAAGAGACCTGTGCGTGAGAAGGGAGAGAACAGGCAATGTGGGACTCTGTGTTATATATGAACTCCCACAACTTAGCTGAGCTCCATCTGCATTTCCCAGCACTGTTTTCCCTACATAGGCCCATTGCTTCTGGCTTCTAAGAGGCAGAAGGCAGAAGCGCAGCAGCAGTCCCATTCATTTTACACTCAGAAGGTCAATACAGGGCTCCAGATGCAAGTGTAGCTCTCATGGGTTGTTGCTGATGTGCTGGTTCACCTTGCTGGTGCAGGCCCACAGCTGCTGCAGCTTCCGTGGACCCCCACGAGTACGTGATTGCCAGGCCATGGTGTGTTTGACTGAGAGAAGCGTGCCGGCTGCCCCTGTACTTGCCAGCATCCTGAGGTCGGAAGCTAGTAGGCAGAGAGAACCTGGGTGGGGCCCAGTTCATCCTCATAGTTCCTGGTTTCTCCCTGCTCTCCAGCACTTCCTCCTCATCCTTGCTTCCTGGTTGCCCGACCTATGACGTCAAGCCCAGCATCAAATATATGGAAGCAACTTGCTTAAACCAGCTTCTACAATTACATGAAGCCAAATCCTCTCAATAAATCCCATATTCTATACCATCCCCACAGTCCTGTTTCTCTGATTATAAGTGCACAGAAACTTGTTTTCTTTAATATGACATCTTCTCCTTTCTTTCCTTTCAATTCAAACTGGCCTCCTCTAGCACCCCAACTCACCTGCCTCCTCTCCCTTGCATAACCACTTCCTTAACCATTAAGCCCTCCATACATTGAGATTCTGATGAGCATCAAATAATCTAGAAACAAAGCTTCAGATCTATTGACCCCAGAGACACGGTTTAGGTCAACCTGGATAGAGATAACATCTAGTTCTCAGTAGTATTCCACTCCACACCCAGAAAAGCGGGAAAACCAGACCAACTGACGCTATGGCTGGCATCGGGACCAGGTGTACTGATCAACTACCTCCTACGCTAGCACTGACCAATCCATAGGGACCATAGCCCTGATTAGACCCTCTTTCCCTTTTTCCCCATGGTTAATGGTTTTTCCCATATAACCCATCCCCTGGAAGCCATTAGGGAGCCAGATCTTCGAGCATTAGCTCACCTGTGTCCCCAGGTGTGGACTGCTTCCTGAAAATTAACCCTTGCTTTCTATGCTGCAAGCTCCTATTTATGTCTCATGGGCTTTGATGCCTAGAGGCATAGAGACCCCTTCAGTCTGGCAACAGCATCAGACTGATACAGAATTTGCTACCAATACTAATTCTAGGAAAACAAAGCATGTTGAATATTAATAATCAATTGACTCCTAAATTGGATTATTTGTGAATCTTACCTCCATTAGGCTATAAAGTATACTGAAGGACTAAATTATGTATAAGAAAAAGAATTTCTCTCATTGTTGAATCAATATATTATTCATGATTTTATTAAACAAAAGTGTCTTTAGAGAATAGTAAGAAATTAATTCTCAGAGAACAGAGCTGAGGAGAGGGGAAAGAGGTTACTATTCTTTCCTAATGTACAGATGTTGACACATAAAATTAACCAGAGAGATATTGTACTTTAATAAATGCTTTTAATAATCAATTATTATTATGTTGATTTAATACTATAATGTTCTCATTAAATCAAAATGTTAACTGAAATGGTTGCACTTAAAACATGCCCATCATTTTTATGATCACTTGAAGTTTTCTGGTCAAATGTACGTTAATAAACTCCTGTGATAATGTACATTCTAAATATGATGCCCTAAGGCTTAGCTCATGACCCGCGATAACCAAGTGGCCAGAAAGTGAAAATACGTGAGCAGGGAAGAGTGTGAGAGCCCAAGGGCACACGAGCAAGGGAGACACAGGGAGTAAGAGAGACAGCGAGGCAGACGTGGACAGGAAAGACAGGGAGGAGAGCAAAAATCATGTGGACACATATATGAGCCTCAAAAGATTCTAATTGAAATATTTAAAGATGTCACCGAATGTCACCTTTCCCCTTAAGTCCAAGGGGAAGTTTTGCAGGGCACTTTTGTGTCTAGTCAAAGGAAAAAAATCTGTAACTTTCTATTTTTTAAGAAAAACTTTTAGGCTATAAATGAACCTAATTGACAAAACAAACAAGGGAGCAAAACAGAACCAGAGACTTGGAAATAAAGAACAAACTGACAGTGACCAGAGGGGAGGGGGAGGGGAGTAACGGGGAGGGAGGAGGGGAAGGAAGGGGAAGAGTCAGGTCAGGGAACATGTGTAACAGGCCCCTGGACAGAGATAACAGGGCAGGAGGGTGAGGACTGAAGGCAGGGCAGGGTAAGACAGGGGACAGTAATGGGGGAAAATGGGGACAACCGTAATTGCACAACAATAAAACAATTAAAAAACATTTTAAACAAAAGATTGCAACTTTTCATGGTTGTTCCCATTTCTTCCAGTCAATGTGGTACCATCACTCAAGGCTCAAGTCAAATGTCACTGCGTACGTGGAGCTGTCCCACATGAACTGGCCCACATGAACTCTCCAGGTGTTATTAAATATATTATAGCCCTAGTGACATCACACTGTAGTAAGGTATTTGCCTGTCCCTGACATGATAAAGTGGTGAAGACAGGGTCTAAATATAATTTCTCCTTGTAGCCCAGTGCCTAACAAATAATAAATGCTAAATATACAACTGCTAGATTTAATTACAGTACAGGATAGATGGGATGGTTGATTTTATCTGTCACCTTGATTGGGTGGGCCACAGGGTCCCCCATATTAAACGTGATTTCTGGGCATGTCTGTGTGGGTGCTCCTGGGTGAGACTGACATTTGAATCAGTGGCCCTCAAATGCACTGCCTTCCCCAATGTGAGCAGGCATCAGCCAATCTGCTGAGGGCCTAAAGAGAATGAACATAGACAAAGGGACAGAATTCAGCCCCCACTTGCCTCCTTAAGCCGGGGACATCAGCCTTCTCCTGCCCTTGGGCCGTGACATACACAGTTGCCTTCCCTGGTCCTCAGGCCTTGGCGCTACACCAGGGGTGGGGTTTCTCAGTCTCCATCGCCTTATGAGCCAATTCCTTATAATAAATCATTGCAAACATCCAGGATATAGACATAAGTCTTCTGTTGGCTCTGTTTCTCTGAAAAACCCTAATTCAATGGAAGTTGTCAACAATCTGTGAGTGAACCAAGTAACATGTCTACCAACCACCACAGCATATCCAATATCTTCAAGGATTTTATTTCCTCCAAGAGAAAGCCAGATGTGTCTCTTTCCTTATAAACACAGAGTAACCATTTGGAAGCCCCAGTCAGACCCTAAAATAAGAGGCTGACGTATTAAACGGGACAGCCGCTATCCCCAAGCATGCTGCTGCATACAACCCAGCACACACATCTTCAGGCAAAGGAAGAAACAGACAAATACCAGCCTGAGCAGCAAGTTCTCCTAAAACCACACTTCATTCTAAACACAATTAACATGGCTTAACATCATAAAAACGGCCATTGTAATGAGCACTTAGTAACTGCCAGGCAACGTAGAAATGCTTTAGCTTTTTTTTTTTTTTTTTCATTTAATCTTCACAGCAACTTTATAGAGTGGGCATCTTCATCATCACCATCATCATCATCATGCCCACATCACACAGGTGAAAATGAGATGGAGAAGCCGGTGAAGCCCTGGCTGAGCCAGGACTGAAACCCGGGAGGCCAAGCTCTTAAACAGCACAGTATGCTCAGTACTCCCCACAGGTCCCTTAAATGCACCTACAATATTTCTTATTAAAAAACAGTGATGTTAAGTCATTTTTATAACCTTCCTTTGAAACTTCAAAGCATAACTGTCAAAGCCTGAGAAATCTCAGAGGCTTCTGGAAGCTGACACACACCTCCTAGGACCTCAGTCAAGACACAGAACTTCCTAAAAGTAAAACCGTACAGTTATGAAAGGCTTATCCAGTGAGAGCAGGGAGAGTGGCACGAAAGGAGTAAACAGGACATCTTACAGGCCAGCTCCATCATCAAGGGGGTCTGCTGAAGTGGCAGAAGGAAGGCAGGCGGGAGCCTTTGTCTCAGGAGACTTGCTGAACAACGGAAACAGAGGGAAAATTCTGGGAATGACACCTTTATTTAGAGAGTAATTGAAATAAGCTCAAATCAAAGATTTGGAATCATCCAGCTTGTAGCCTAACTGTTCATGTCCCCACCCACAGCATTACCTGCAATGTGAGAAACTACTGGCCCCATTTAAGGATGAGGAACAACCAGAGAGAGGGCTCAAGGAGACTGTGCAGAAAAACAGCAAATACCAAAAGCAAAAGTCCAGTGAAGAAAAAACATCACAGGAGAAATTAGCCAAGGAAGAATTGAGACAACACAGTTCATGGACTCAAAAAACAATAACGAACAAAAAGGTCTTTTTTAAAAAATAAAAAATTCAAGGAAGAAGTACAAGGGTTCAAATGGTATAGGACAAGATACCTGGAGGAGATTAAAATAAGCTGGCAGAGCTATAAAATACTGCGGAGATGAAAAGTCACTTCAGGAAGTAAAGAAACAAAGAACTGGACTGCAAACAAAGAAAAATTGTTTAATGGAAAAGCAAAGTAAGGAGAAAAAGGGTAAAGGTGAAGATCATAAATATGGAAAACCAAGGACAAACATATATTTTCATGGTTACTAAAGCAGAGAACAAAACGAATAAATAATATACTTTAATTATAATTTTAAAATCTGGAGACACAAAAACAGACTCTATTTCTCAGACTTTAAAGACAGAAGCCAACAAAACCAATACAGAATGGTAAAAAGCAGGCAAAAATCAACGGATTTACTGAACTTCGAGCTTACTGAAATTAGTCCATGGCTATCTGACCAACGAGCAAACCAAGAACCAGTGAAAGACCAGGTGGCTTCAGCCTTCACAGGAACGCAGGGCACCAGTAAAGCTAAGTTCCCATGTTTCCGAGAAAAATAAGACAAGATGAGGTAGCATTCATAATTATAATGAACAATCAGAAATAAAGGGTAATAACCTCAATTTTAAAAAGGCAGTAAAACAAGAGGAGGGAAAGTTAGTTAGAAAGAAATGTTACCAATGTTTTCTCATCTTTCTTAGCAAAAAGTCAAAAGATGCTGTTTAAATTCAGTCACTTAAAAAAAGCAGAATTACCAGAACTCATAAAGTTGGGATTTTTCCCCCCTTACTCTTAAGTAACAGCCTCACTTTGGTGAAAGGACATCAACTAGAAATTAATATATTCCTTCATTTTAAATTCAGTTTCTATTTCTCCCATTATATTGAAAGTGAAAAAATAACACTTCTTTAGAAACAGAAAGTATAAATGTAATCTTATTTTTGTAAAAATGCCCCTATTTACTTGTATATGCACACACAGAGATGCTGTAAATAATGTTCACCAAATGGGTGTGAGGTGGGGAGGTGGTAGGGCTTTGCATGCTTTAATGTTTTTTAAATGAGCAATGCATCATCTTTTCAAATAATGAAGCCACTATTCTACTTCAATAATTGCACAATCTTTCTCAACTCCCTGTATATTATTTTGTTCTAATTTCCCAGATAGAAATGAGATACCCAAAGGTGGAGTGACCTGATAGAAGAGTGACCTGATTCAGGAAGAGATATTAATAAATGTGGTATACCTCCTGAATTTGCATCATTATACCACCTACTGATTTGGCTCAATAATAAGAGGGAGAACTTTTAATATAATTACACGTGCCTGGAAATAGGATGAACTGCCACATGCAGTAGGAAATTCCAAGGAGGCCTCAACATCACGCTGAAGTAACCAACTCTTCTAGGAGGCCACCACACACCAAGCACATGTGAAGAGTCGGGGACCTTTGAGGGTACTTCCAGCTCTCAAAGTGCTTGACTTTATGACATAAAGTCATACGACTGAGTCGTGAATCTCTCTTATGCCTTAAAAATAATTGTTTTCACAAATATGTTGTGTTTTCTTGCACCCCAAAACAACTCCTGAAACAGGTAGGACAGGTGTTATTCCACTTTGCACTCGAGAAAAGAAGTCACCGGTCCAAGGCCATGCAGACAGGGAACTGCAGGGCCAGGACTTGACAGTTTTGGATGTTTCTGATTCAAAAGTCACGGCCTAGGCAGCTATCTACATAAATGTTTGCTGACAACACATTTCATTTCTGGCAGTGGGGCTTTCTGAGCAACTGTGCCTGCCTACTTAGTTCAAAGGGGAAAGGCTGGATGCTGTTATAATGGTTCCATCCTGTGTGAAGGAGGAAGACTTGGAACCTCATGGAAAAGAAATTTAAAGAAACCACACTATGTGTCCATCACTATGAAATAATTTTTTTGTAAGAAATGAAAGCTTCCGCAGAAAGGCTTGCTATTGCCCTCTTAAATTCCAAACACAAGAAGGAGAAGGCACCCATCACTCTGAGTGATGGTTCCTCTGGGGTCATCACAGAGCAGAAGGGTTCCCATGCTGAGAAGCTGCACGGATGTGTGTGTGTGTATGTGTACGTCCTGGATGCCTGCTCTAAACCCACTGCGGAGAAGCACTTGGTACATGTCCTGTGATGGCTGGAAAACCAGGGAGGGAAGCCAGGTTGTGGAGCCAGGTCCACACACAAGCAACCGCACTCACAACGACCGCCACTGCTGAAATGCATGTAAGAGCACACAGACCAGCTCCTAGGCAGACATTTGTGAGCGAGAAATCACGGATACATACATATTCAGTGAAATACCCACAGCTGCCTCTTCTCTAAACGCTTACGAACTCATGAGTTATAAGCTATGAGGCACAATCATTCAGAATGAATTACGTGTAATATATTATAGTCATTTATGATAATGTTTTCAGAGTTTATCCTCAGGGAAAGTAGTAACACAATGATTCTCTTTGCCATCACCTTCAGTTATCATGAAATTAGTTACAGAACAATGACACTGTCAAAATGTATAAACTTGCAAAGCTAACACTAATCCATTCAAACATAAAAATTTAGTAACAATTCAACAAAAACATAAAATGATATCATATCAACATCATACATAAGGAAAGGGATAAATATACTTTACATGATCATCAGTGAAGAAGGTTTCCATATTTATACAGGGATGAGCCAGAAAAATTTAAATTTACCAACTGTGCCTATTTGTCTTAAACAGTTTATGAAATTGTTTGACTTTGGAAATGAAATTATTAAAAGTGTGCTAGATAGAGCCAGCTTAACAACAGCTCATGAGAGCCAATTGCTAAACTTTAAGGACTTTTGTAACCTACTTGTCAAACCTTTGAAACCAGCCACAGAAGGAGTTTTACCCCTGGGGACTGACGGACACTCCAGGTCCAGCTTCCCGGCCTCTCAAGCTGGTTCACAAGCACACCACTGATCTATGTACAAATGCGCACACAGCACAATTAATTCTCATGAAGTGCACTCACACAGGCAACACTGGGTTCATGAAAAAGAACATTGCTATTATACCCAGAAGTCACCCCTGTATCACCTTTGAATCAATACTCCCTCTAGAGGTCTGAAAATTGTCCAGGCATAAGCACGTACTAGGAAGGAGCAATTTTAGCAATGAGAAGGCAGGAAGGAAGTTTTAAGTGAAAAATCTGACCTGGAAAATCATTTGTAAGTAACTGTGAAAGTAAAGGCTGGCAGAAAAAAAAAGTGGCATGATGTACATTTGTTTAAAAGCAGCAGAAATAGCCCTGACTAGTGTGGCTCTGTAGCTTGGGCATCATCCCACAACACAATATGTCACAGGTTCAATTCCTGGTCAGGGCACAAGCTTGGGTTGTGGGTTCAGACCTCGGTTGGGATGTGTAAGACAGGCAACCCATCGATGTTTCTCTCCCTCTCTTCTTCCCTCCCTTTCCCTCTCTCTAAAAATAAATGAACAAATAAATGAAGTTTTAAAAAGCAGCAAGTACTTGGGGTAGGAAAATATGAAATTTTATATTTTGTGCAGCTAAGTGAAGAGTTACAAGGCAAGGCACATGCATGTGTGCCAGACCTGTTCAGTGTATAAATAAACCTTACACAATGAAGGTGGCTTAATATATTATAAAAATATTACCTATGATTTGTATATAACATCAGTATGCAAGAAAGGAAATTTCAAATAACTACCGCAAATAAAGTAACACCCAGCATTTGGTTACTGTTGATATTCACAGGACTTCTCCTCTAATTCATCCTGGTACATGTCTATGAGGAACCGAAGTTAAAATCCTTTCAAAATCATCCTACTCCTCCAAGGAAAGCCGAGACTGTGGGTACAAAGAGAACAGCTTTTCACAGCAATCATACGCCATATGGTGTTGGTATTAGGACTATGCTTGTAGGAACTGATATATATTAAACAAAATATGGCCAGATTTTGGGGGGGTTTTTTTTGGTCTCTGTCCCCATGATCCGTTGTATAAACTGGTTTGCCACGGTCTGACATCCACCTAAAAGTCGATTCTCAAAATACCAACATAAGTTCTGGAAAATAAAGACAGGCAGATTTGCACAAAAACAGCTTCTTGCTCTCATAAATGTCTTTATATTTAAGGGATTAAAAACAAAAATTACACTTTACCGATAGAAGACGGTGTCTGTGTCTTGACCTCTGTCTCGTATTCAGACAAGGAGTGCTCTAATGAGAACACCCGCCCAATAGCCATGGTCAAAATAGGGTTTTCACTGCAATTACACAGTTTGATAAACCAACCTTTATTGTTTTCCTCTTCATATGGATATTCATTCATCCATTGGTGTCTGGAGTCACATTGATCCTGCAAGAAAAACAGACACAAACAAACAATGAGAAAAACTTCCATGTGGGGATAACATCTTTTCATTGGGGTGGGGGGTGGGGAAGAAACACAGAAAATCCTCAGTCTACAATCCTTTACACTCTTAATTAGTGGAGCGACATAAATATAATAGCTGAGGAATGTTTTTTCTTTCTTTCTTTTTTTTTTTGCTTGCTCTTTGGCAGCCATTTAAAGGGCAAAATGGAGAAATGAGGGGAGAGAGGCAGAAACGCCAGCTATGATGAACTGAGACAGATCCGGACGCCAGATAATACAAATCTGGACAAAGTCAGGGAGGGAAGAAGGAAAAAGGGATGCACCACAGAAAGAAGTCTGAAGAGAAAATAGCAGAAAGCAGTTTAAAAGTAAATTTAATATGTGAAGGCGGACTCACAAAAACTCCAACTGAAAGCACTTGGTGCCATTATTCTTAGCAACTAGGAGACTGCTAGCCATGCTGTTTCCCATAGTGGTTTTTTTTTTTTTTAGAATAACTAATATAATACTTTCTGGTGGCTCCATGGTGGCCAACAACCAAGTAAAACTTTTAACAACTGATGGCAGTTAATACATGGCACCTCTTAAAAATTAAACAAATATAAAGTAAATATGTCTGTGGTTTCTAAAAGCTTCCTTATCCCCAGGACCATGTGGATCTTCCCAAATATAATTAAATCTCACTGGACTGGAGAGTTCGGATTCACATGGACCTTCTGCCCTCTTTGGATATATCTTGAAAGTCCTTCTATTTGTTTTTTCTCAGCATTATGTCACTTGCTTCAGAATTTCCATTTCATGAGGAGAATTTTCTTTGGCATTCACTTAAACCAGCTTATTAGATAGTTGATTTCTTTTTCTTTTTTTTTTTTCATTTGGAATTACATTCGAGAGGAGACTCACGCAGATCCCGCAGACACCCAGTGCCCGCGTGTGTCCCGCAGCGTGGGGCCAGGCTGCCTCTGCGCTGTCTCCGTGCCTTTGACAAGTGCCGCGGAGGCTCACGCACGCACTCGTTAGGCCCTCAGGAAACGTGGGGGAACTCACAAGTTCCACTGGGTCCGCCTGTAAGGGGCACTGGCCTTCAACTCGACTGCAGTTTTAAGTATCTGTTTCTGTCTTTGTCTCTGTCTCTTACGTAAGTTTCTTATGTCTCAAAACACACCTCTTGAGGTGTACTACAGATTTTACTACTAGAAATGCTGCTAAAAAGCAACAAACTATAAAGGTAATCTTTTAACACTATAGTGGCAGACTACAAGCATTCTCTTGAAATCAGAGTAAAAGTCTACTTTTACATTCTAAAGCCATAAAATGGAATCCCTTGAAAGAATTTCAAAGTCATTTAAACCAACATGTTCTTACCAAACACATATTGTCCTTTCTAATCTTCAAAATATATATAAGCCAATCAGTTCCAACTTCTTGGCAGAAGGTACTCGGTACTTCAAAACTGGCTTCAATCTTACATTCTGGCTCTGGATATCTCAAAATGTGGTTGTGCAGTTTTTTTCACATTTTAATATTCCATGAACATTTTCATAGTATATTCAAATGTGAAGAAAAACCTGCACGACTAGAAAGAATGTCCTGTCTAGAAAAGCTCTACTCAGAAGGTGGGAGCTGGGATGGGGGCCCAGCCCAGGCTCCGCCTCCACTTTTCCCGCCAGTCATCCCGCATCCTGCACTTAGCTGCTCTGGGGGGCACTGGTAGTTATTTCCTCAGAATGTAATTATATAATGACTGGGTCAAAATAATGTAAATTTTTTTCAGGCTGTCAAAATATATCACCAAATTGTTTTTTAAACAGGCTATACCAATTTATATTCCCACCAGGAGCAAAAAGCACGTGCAGTTCACACAGTTTGTTTCCCAGCATGCAGCACAGGGTGCAGCAAAGTGTGGGAGATTGACACAGGTTTGTGGAAAGAGCAAAGCTAATAATGAGAAATGAAAGAAAAAACAAATAAAGGAAACTCTCCCATATGTCCACTGTGGATAGTTCTTACCCAAGCAACTAGGACCTTAATTACATAATTTGTCGTTTTTAGGTACAATTAATCTGCAAGACTAAAATAAACATTACATTACTTGAACAAAATATCGCACATTTCCACAGCATCTGGGGATTTACAAAGTAACCTAACGATATAGCAGTTCTAGGAGTTGAGCACATAACCTATTTTGAGATCCATTTGACAGTGAAGAGCAGAGGTTAATTTCATACTAAGGTAACAAATCAGATGATGTCAGGGTTCTTATAAACCGCTTTAGTCCCAAAATCTTCCTGCACGGCTCTTTGTGGTTTAACTTAAACGCACACCTCTGTAAGTGGTAAACCCGGCACAAGCCTGGTACAATGCTCGCTACTGTTTCCATTCCTTCCAAGTGCCTCCCTCGGAGAGCACTGAAGACCATCCCTGCCTCCGCAGCGCCCAGCCAGCACTTCTCCACGGTGAGGAGCACCAACGACAGCAAGTGGAGACCATTCAGAATTGAGGAGACCCGCCCTGGATGCACTTTTGTCATCCACCGGCTCTGTGACCTGAAGTGACTCACTTCACCTCTCTAAGGCCCAATTGCCTCGTCTGCAGCAGCAGGGATAATAATAATAATAATACCTGTTTTATCCACCCCACCTACTCCACTGGAAGCAATGTCTACACAGCAGTCTGCACTATCATACGTGTAAAAATAGTCACTCTTCAATGGACAGCTCAGGTATTAAACAAGAAAAAAACATATTCCTAAATTAAGACCACAAGACAGAACAGATGAATCTCGAATTTTCTTCACGCTAAGGGGCCTTTGTGTTGCTTCCCAAGCCCACGCCCAAATCAGGCCATGATATGAAACAGGAAAATGACACATTTCCAATAGCAGGTAATACCTCGCCAATTTCCTAATTAAAAGATCACTTAGCTTTGCCAAACAGGTTTGTGAGATTACCCAGTAAATCTTCCTAAAGCACAGAAATTTTAAAGGTCACTGTCCTCATCAAAAACTCCATCAAACTAATGGTTTTGGTCCTCCTTTCCTGGCTTCAGAAATAACTCTCAATTGTCAGGTGAAGAACAAAGGGTAGGTCACTTATTTCAATAAGAAAAACATGACACATAAGAAAAAGTATCACATTTTGGAAAGAATTTTAGGTATACTTTTAAACAAAAATACTGTGGCCTAGAACCACTGATGAATGCTAGTGTTCTAGTGGAGAGTCCTGGAGAAATTCTGGCTACGCCTGTTTCTCTTTACTAGCTACTGTACAGAAACTGAGAATGCTTTCCTAAGGTCTTAATTTTCTAACTGTTCTTTTTCATGTAGAATTGCCACACATGGTCAGCCAGCTTCCTTGAGAATTTAGAAAGAGTTCCGTGGACAACACAAATGACCTTGGCCAGAATGAAAGCGGATGCTCCCCACCTTAATGAATAAGAAGTCACTTTGGGATAATTACCTCAGAGCACAGGCATTACATTACCCTGTGGTAACAGGGTGCTGGCTCTTCAGCACATCTTACATGATCTGTCAGGTTCTCAACCACTAAAGGTCAGTGTGTAACAGATTCCAATACTCCAGGACCCACACGTCTCACTGGCTGCTAGTTGCTCTGAGAATCCCTGTACCCGTCTTTAAAGGGAGACGGAGAAACACGTGGCGAAGGCGCTTGCAGACATCTGACTAGTCAGGGGACTCCACTCTGCACAGATGTAATTTAGTTGCTCTTTCTCGGGCGAACTGAATCCTGGTGCTGATACAGTGATTCCATTTGGAATCCTGTCGTCTAGACTTAGCTTTACAAATCACTGCTTCATTAGTGTGATCTTGTGTTTTCAAATACTGACTTTTAAAAAGGCAAGTAATAAAGTTTTACATACACATCCATTTCAGTTACCATAATTTTTAAAGCCGATGAGGGAACTCAATGGACACTTAAGTCTGAGATACTCTATGTAACAGATCGATGTTGGCCTTGCTCTGTATCAAGGTTTCTAATATAGAGGTTACCTTTTTTTCCCTGTAAAGTTATGTCTGTTTTATGTGCCCCAGTGAGTTATCTTGGGAACTAAAGATATTTGAAAGCTAATCTAAATATTTCTGTAGATAAATGCACACATCCAAGCACCACCTTTTCACACCTATTTTGACTTAAAATGAAAAGACACAAATCAGGAAGCCTCTTGCTAGGTGACAGGTGACACTTCCACATCTCTCCCCAACTGGTATAGCGTGAGACATCTTACTGCTGAGAAAAGACAGGCGGATTTCCATGGCACTCACATCATCCTCTATTGAAAAGCAACCTTGTGTTCACATAGTTTTTAGTACAGGCCATAGGTAGACAGCAAGTCATGTCTGTAAGAATGTCTGACTTTAGATATACCTCTCACAACAAACAGGAAAGAACAGATAGTTTCTGATTGGGAACAAAAAACAATATTCTAAGTAACATCTACATATAAAATACATATAATTTCATGATTCACAATTACAGATTAAAGAGTGATAATTTTTAAGAATATTCAACCTTTTAATAGATATCACTTCAATTAGGATAGGTAGAGTCCATATAGAAAGCATTATTTTTATAACAATTAATCCAATAGCCATTAAATTTATTGACATAAGACCATCATAGCAATGATCTGAGGAATTAAAAAAAGTAAAGCATGAAAAACTTCACTGCAGATTATCACCTGGACATATTTTACAATGACATGCTTACTTTCTAGTATGACTCCCCTTCTTCAGGAAAAAAACCCAGGCACACAGTTCCACCCGCTTCCTTTAACTTAGTAGGCAATCCAGGAGACAGTACTAAAACACAGAGAACACTTTTCTACCCGGAGTTTCAGCATCTGCCCTGAATGAATGACAAGCTCCCTTCCACCGGAAAAGGCTGCGTGCTCTCACAGAAAAGACCCAGGTGTGAACGAACACCAGCTTTACAGCTGGGGGTGATGTGGCTTGGGGCAAGTTGTTCAATTTTTACATGCCCCCCTTTCCTCTTAATTAAACTGGTATAATAAACCATATTGTGCAGGGGGAGGGAGCCTGGGATATTGAAAAGCAGAACTATGCAATGTGCATACCGGACTATCTGGCACATATTAGGTATTCAACAAATGTTAGTCCTATTCTTACTCCCTACATTTATATCATTTATAAAATTACACATGCATGCAATGATTTACATACATGTATATCAACTGTCCAGACTCCTTTCCACTTACACTCTGCTGAGAACCAGGAACAAGCAACGACTTACTCCTGCCCAAGTTGCACTTCCGCAACACCACCTCTAACAATGGTTGCGTTTCTGACAGGAAACTGGGAATGCACAGTAATAGCATGTCCTCCCTTGGATCTCACAACATGGTGTCTGTAATTCTTCCATGAAGAGAATTCAATAATGAAGTAATAATAGAAACGGGAATTCAGGGGCCAGGAAGAACCCACATTCAATAATGAACCTCTTGGAATTCTGTTATACATAAACCCATTGAAAATTCTTCACTTATGCCCTAGCTGGTGTAGCTCAGTGGATTGAACATGGGCTGTGAACCAAAACACTGCAAGTTCAATTCCCAGTCAGGGCACATGCCTGGGTTGCGGGCCAGGTCCCCAGTGGGGGACCATGTGAGAGGCAACCACACATTGATGTTTCTCTCTTTCTCTCTTTCTCCCTCCCTTCCCCTCTCTAAGAATAAATAAATAGAATCTTAAAAAAAAGAAAATTCTTCACTTATTAAATTGTTTTCCACTATTTCCAGTTTGATGTGTCCCTGGAAAATATGCTTCCACCCAAGAAACCCTGCACTATTAAAAACAAACAAACAAACAAGCAGACAACAGCATAACAGGAGCAAACTTTAAGTTCCCATTTGGAGTTAGGTTTGCCCAGAAGCTTGAGAAATCACATAAGAAAGAAGTTCACTGAATAAACAGCCCATTTGCAAAGAAAGGAGGTAACGCAAACACATGCTGACATGGAAGTTACTCCTTTAATCTGTTTTCAGCTTCCCTTACACTCCATCGTACTACGCAGAAAACAAAAAGAAAGGAACCATAGCAGATGAGTTCAACATTTCTTTTACATGTACTGTGCTCAGTATAATGGTTTGAAACATAGTTTATGCTATGCTTACATTCAAGTGTAACTGCCATTTTATTGGGACTGCATGGTCAAAAATCTGATTTGTATTGCAAAGGACTAAACAGATGATTAAATTCTGTCTTTATACATCTAATTTATGGGATTTAGATTGCAACACAAATACAGACACGTACCGTCTGCACTTGCATGTAAAACTACTTCATGCAACCACATGCTCCAGAAGTAACTTGGCCACACGCAAGTCTGCATTCCCACAGAAGCACTGACATCTTCTCTCAATCCTCTCCATCATGACGTTTCAAACCATCATACTAAAACGTTAAAATCTTTGGGGTGTTTAAAAAGCTGGCGGGAGAAAAGGAACAGTAGAGTGCTTAGCTATGTCCTGATCTGCAGTTCACTCCCCAGCATTTTATGGAAGCATAATGTGATTGTGTGATTTATACATAGATGAGCAAACAACTGAAAATAAAATCATCATAAACATCTATTTGGCACCCATTAAAAATGCATAACTCACAGAGCCTAAGAATTTCTTTACTACCTCACTTCACTGGGTGCTATCAAAACACGGCTAGATATATATTGTAGGGTAATTACAAATTTTATAACATTAAAGATCTACAACACATTCAGGAAAAATTACTTGCCCTCTTTATTATGCAGCATACATAGCTGGCTTTCCTATTAATTGTTGACTTCCATGTTTAGCTTGCCGATGCTAAGCAAGAGAAATCCCATTCAAATGCATAATGAAGAATTCGCTTAGGAAGTAAATTTATTTTCTAGTCCATCACAATAGCTGATTAAAATATGTTGCTCTCATCCAGTTTCGAATTAATTCATGTGAAATAAAACAAATATTTATTAAATTGTGGGGAAAACATTCCGTCAAACTGGGAAACCTGGGCAGAAGAACAAATGGCACACACTTAATTATGGTTGACATTTAAATGAAATTTGCATTCTCAAAATATTTAACAATAATTAGAAAATATCAGACTTGATGTATTTTTAGGATACTCTTAGCTTTAATCTCTTTATACAGCTGAACCAAAGGCAGTATTCACTCAGGCAGATTTTAAAGTATCATGTGGAAGACAGATCAGAGAACGACTGACATTCTGACACAGTGGTACCAATACAAGAGAATTCATTTGATATTTTCAATGAATACCTTATGGGCTGCTGAGTGCCTCACTGAACAATGGTTTTGACCAGCTGAATTCGTCAATCCTGTTTGTGCATTCAGACATCATAACTAGCACCCCACGTAGCTCATAATCTGGTCCACAACAGATAACTGGCTATCATAATACATACATAATCAATTAGTACTTCTCAATGATGAGTAAATTAGTAGACTGTCAAATGGACTGTATAACCATATGCTTCTCTCATAACTAAATAACACTGAAAATCAAAATATTGTTAAGAATGTTAAATGATAGGTTGATTATTACGTATAAGGAGAAAACAAAAAACTTTAAAAACTGAAAAGTACCAAAAACCAAAATTAGAGGTCAACTCAAATAGAATGCAAGGAATTGCTAGCCAGTGATGAAGGCCCCCTAATTTACAACAGGGATATTTATTACATGGTACATGTAATTGTACCATGACTCTGTTATTCATGCATCCATGAATTACCCACATCTCCCAGGAAGTGACAATATTAAAAGACATATACTTTTAATGATTTACATGACACTTAAAATCATGCCACAGTACATGATTTTAAGAAGCTCGCAGACAACAAAGATATGACAAGTATAAACAAGTAATAGCAACAATAACAGGTGCCACCCACTGAATCCTTACCACATGTTTCGCACTGACATACAGGGTTCGGCACAAATAGCGCCCCTTTTTTATTGCAAATCTTGTATTACAAAAATCATAAGTATGTAATTCTGTAACATAACAATATCACACTCAAGCACACTGTATGATACTTTAGGTGAAATGTTCAAATTAAAACTATAAATTATTATACCCATATTATTATTCTACCAACCATCCTCAAGCAGGCCTCACTTCTGCCAGACCCTGCATATTATCTAATAAATTCATGTAAAAGACAGCCATTCCAATGACCTAGAATTAAAACCCACATTTTACAATGAAAATAACTGTGATCAAAGTCCACATTCTCCCACCGATGTCGCTCTGACATTCTTGATGAAGCACAGGAACTCTGGTGAAAAGACAAGGAACAGTGGCGAGCTGAGGGAGTCCACAGAGGCCGCTCAGCGGAGGTGAAACAAAGCGGAGCATTGAAAAGTGGAGAAGAGGAGACATTTCAGGAAACAGGGAGGCATCAAAAGTAGTGCATTTAAATCCCAGTCTGAGGACATTCATACACATGTGTAAGTCACACAAATACATGCATGTGCATACAATGCACACAGATATGAATAATTTACTAAGAACAAGTGTGTATACACACACACTTATGTGAATGAGCATCCCAGGACTGGCGTATTCACACCAGCCAGCCCGTGCCAGAAAGCGGTGCTCTGACACGAAAAGGAGTCTCTCTGTACGGAGAGACGCTTCATTCCAAGTACATAATAAACACAAACCTGAAAGTGTAATTTCCAGTGTCTTAGGTGCTCATTTGTCTTACAATGTCAAGGGACTGGTCTTCTGTATGCAAAGTCAGGAACGCTAAAATATTTCAAAAAGTTACTTCTATGAAAACATGACTTTAAGAGACTTTTGTCATGAACTGTGTATGTTCCATAATTTAAGATTATCTCTGACCCTCACCAATCAAAATATTCTTCAAACATGAATAAAATACCCCCACAGACAGTACGTATGGGTGTACCAGCACACACACACACACACACGTAGCCATGCCGTCATGGAAACACTGAGCAGTGAGAAATTCCTGAAGTGTGGGGGAGGGAGTGTAAGGGGCTAAATGGTAATGAGAAAAACTGCAATAAAAAATGAAACAAATTTAAAAAAGAAATTCCTGAACTGTGTGTAACTTCTATAAGTTTATCTTTTAAAATATCCCAGAAAATTCAAATATCCTTGAAAAATAATAATGTAGCAGCCAACAAGTATCAAAAGTATTTTGATAAATAACCTCAAAACAAAAATTAGCCAACTGCAGGCTTAGAAATCTACTGGAAGACACACATAGAACTAAAATACTAAAATCAGGATTAGTTCTATAAATAAATATTATATGGATTTATCTCTATTCTAATTTTTAAGAAATGTTTGTGAGTGAAACACTATAAAGTAACTACTCAGAGTACACAGGTGACGTGCTCACATGTATTTCTCCAACATACATGCAGAATGTATTTTTACATTTTAATTTAAATATGGTATTCAAAAAACATCTGACTTTAAAAGGACGGTCCTTTAAATTCTCTAAATTTATTCCTGAAGGTGACTAAATACATATTGGGAGATACAGGACGGCCAAGCCACTGGCCCAAGAAGTGAATTCAAATTGTTCCCCATAGAGTGGTGTCAATTCTCAGCAGCGGCAGGAGGAGGAGTAACCGTGGTTACAGCATCAGCACGTACACAGACTTACACGTGCTAGGCACTGTTCAAACTGCTAACTTCTAAATACCATACATGAACATTCCTCAAAACCCATGTGGTAAGTAGTATTAATCCTCTCATTTTACAGGTGTGGAAGTACAGATTATACAAATTGTAGGGTGGTGTCTAGTATATGCATAACCTCAAAGTTAGCTATGGCCCACGGGCCAATAAATTATCAAGAGGGGCTGACATGAGCCACTCTTGGTCAGAGAAAGGCAAGCAACTTGAAATAAACCTAGTGCTTCAACTCTCTAGAATAAGCCCTGTATCTTGCAGCAGTTTTAACCACACAAATTATATGATGCACTTTTTAAATCCTCACCCAAGGATATGTTTATTGATTTTTAAAAAGAGAGGAGGAGAAAGGGAAACATCGTTTGGCTGCCTCCTGAATGCCCCCCAACAAGGGACTGAACCCACAACCTAGGTATGTGCCCTGACCAGGGATAGAACCTGCAACCTTTTGGTGTACAGGATGATGTTCCAACCAACGGAGCCACCGGGCCAGGGCTACATGATGCATATCATTTGGAGTCTTTATTGCCCTTAGCAACATGCTGAATTCTTGTAGCTGACCACTAAATACTATTTGGTGAGATTTGTGTCAAATTACATGGAGAAAGCAATAAAATCATCCTCCCTTTACTGTTTCACGCCCCTGCCATTAACTACTGCACCCGCATTGGTAAATTCGTCTGGGCCTCAGCTTCTTTATCTACAAAATTAAGAGGCTGAAAGATCATCAAGTCTCCTTCCATTTACAAAGTTGTGGATCGCACGAATCTTAGATTTTAAAATGCACAGTGCTGCAAGGCATCTGCTATGAACTAGAATAAATTAAAGTCAGTAAGGAGAGTTTGAGTTCTAACTCTGAATTACTGAACTCAGGAAATTTAACCAAACTTCTCATTCCTAGTGGCTCCTAAATTGCTTTGGGTAAGAATACAATGGATAATTATCTCGATTGTAATTTAGCATGCCGCCTATCTTTATCATATGGCACTCAGAAAAGAAATGCTTAGGAAATAAACTGATACAATGTGGTGATATATTTTCTTTTTTTTTTAAAGATTTTATTTATTTATTTTTAGAGAGGGAAGGGGGGGGGAGAGAGAGAGAGAGAGAGAGAGATCAATGTGCGGTTGCTGGGAGACATGGCCTGCAACCTAGGCATGTGCCCTGACTGGGAATCGAACCTGCGATGCCTGGTTCGCAGCCCGCGCTCAATCCACTGAGCTATACCAGCCAGGGCGTGGTGATATATTTTCAATGTTTCCAAAGCTGAGCCTGTGGACACACCAGTAGCTGAAAAATCCTCTGCAGGTGGTCTTGAGAATCCTGAAGGTAAACAAGGAGGATTTCTCTTCTAAGCACAGTTCCACAGAGCACCGAATTATAACAGAGTTTATCTGTAACTGTACATAATTTCTTTCCCAACAGTTTTGCCACAGCCCCTTGGAATGCTCAGAAATGTGCCTGTCACTTTGTCTTGTATAATTTAAAGGAGTATATTATTTATAACGGTATCTCAGCAGTAAAAAGATAATCCACCCATCAGGCATGTGCCAAGCAGTGTGGCAGGTACTTTACACACATTATCTCGGGTAATCCTCGCTGTGAGGAGGAGATAATAACCTCCACTTCACAAGTGAAGAAGTAGTCTGACGGCTGTTGAACTGCACAGCCAGGATTTAAACACACGCTGATCCTGAAGTCCGTACTCCTTTCCTCATGCCACAGCGACTCTCACCGGGAGCTCTGCCCTGTGAGCTCCAGGGAAGTGCTGTGCCAGAACCAGTTTCTACAGCGACAGATGCAGCCACATTTCAGGAGTGCCACCAAGCACGGAAAGGGCACAGACTGTCCCTGCAGCATAGCATGCACGTCAGGGCTCCAAGCAGCCACTGAGAACAGACTGGCGTTCTCATTCTCAGTTCTGACCCGGAGCCACAGACACTCTGAGTCTTGCTATTTGCTACCATTTTGGTAGCATTTCTCCAGGTATGTTCTGGGGACTGACGGGGTCTAAACTCAACAAGATGTATCAAGAGATCTTTTTTGCCAGCACTTTGTTTTTAATGTAGGTTCTCCCCAAGATGTAAGAAGATTCCTACATACCTCCAGAAGTCCCAGGAGCCTCAGAAATTACTGGACAGTAACCCTCCCATTTTTGTAATACCATGAACATTAACTGTAGAGCTTATCACAGATGACTATGCTTCCTTAAATTACTTTATTCAGCACCAGATGCTAAATGAGATTTAGCATCCTAAAGCTCGAAATTCAAATCTCAGCTTCTCTATTTCCAAGTTATATGGCCATGGCCTACTCAGAATGTCTCTAAAATTCAGTTTTTTAACATTCACAAAAATGGCTAAAATAAGGCCTATCTTGCAGAATGTTTGCTTTGTGTGGAGAATCTAAGAAATGCAATTTGCAGAAGGCACTCGATAAAAGTAGTAGTTATTAAAGTCCTAGTTTTCTTACGGATAACGGCTACTCTAGGCTTTAACACACACAACGAAGTGATACTACCAGGCCGTAGCATCTGCCGGGAACCAAAGGAGATCAGAAACAAAGACACATGAACCTCTCTGGGTATCCTACATTATTAAACTATGCTTTTTAGCAAAAGAGAAACAGTTACTAAAGGCAAACAGATCTTCAGAAAACACACACACACACACACGAGTCTGTCCAGAAGGTATCGAACCGTGGACTATGAAAAATAGAGACATTTTTTGAAGAAGATACAAGAAACACTGAACATAGGACAATGACGCCTCAATCCCCTTCAGAGTAGACACCTTGGGACCTCACACAGTTCTCCCAGTCACCATCAGCTGCCCCATCATATTTCCCTGAATCTCATCAACAGTCTAAAATCTTTCCTTTCAAAAGAGATTTTAGTCTTGGAAAAAGCCAGAAGTTGCAGGGCACCAAGTCTGGGCTGTAGTGGAACTGGTCACCTGGGTGACTTGATGTTTCATCAAAAAAACTCTGCACGAGGTATGATGCATAAGTGGATGCACGGTCGTGATGAAGCTGCCAATCACAAGTTGCCCACAGCTGCAGCCTTCTGAATCATCTGAGTAGTTTCTGCAGAGGAATGTTCATGCTTAACGCAAAATCTGATGCAGATCTGTTGCTCTACTCATTCAGTCATTTTGAATGTGACGACCACACAGTACACATGATCACTCAGCAGCATCTACTGCCCCCACTGACTAGTACAGTGAAGTGTCATCGTTCACCCACGTGAATTCCAGTCACTCTCCTTGGCTGCCAGGTTACATCGATGTCATGCAAACTGCTGTCTCTATATTAACAATGGTTGCACTTTTTCCAGAGAGACCTTAGATGTGTGTATACATATATGTATATATATGGGTATGTCATACTGTCCTTTTACATGGAAGGAGGGACAACAGAAGATGGGTTTATAATTTCTCAGGGTAATATGATCCAAATAAACTAAAATCCACAAAGGTAAAGATCATTCTGAATATTCATCACCCAGAATTCTTGTTTATGGAGATTATTTGGCTCTATTTTTTCATCTTTTTCTTATTGTTGTGCAAGTACAGTTGTCTCCATTTCCCTTCACTCCCCACACCAGCCAATTAATTCAATATCACATCTATTCCAGAATTAGCCAGACTTTGAATTTCAATGACTCCTACAGCCTCTCTTCTATTGCCTCTTTAATGCCACTGGTCCTACTCCCTTAACAATTAGGAAGTCCACACATTGATCTCTTTTACTACGAACTTTAATCGGCCACCCCCTGGGTCAGCAAGTGCTTACCCTCCTTCATCCTCTTTGCAACGAAATGCCTAGTATACTTAGAAATCAAGACGGACTCAAGGAATCAGAAAGCACGAATTTCAGCATACTGAGGAACTTGCCGTAGAAGTATGAACTGGAACCATGTAAAGCTGTGCTCTCAGTGCTAAAGAGATGAAAGGACAAGACGCACCAGTAGATTCCCCCACAGCCGTCAGGCAGGGCCCCTGGGCATGCGAAATGTGGCTGGTCAAACCTAGTGGGTCTGCGCCTGTGATGTCCACATAAGACTGGGGGCACCTTTTACCAAAAAATAAATTCACGTATCATTCCATATCGATTACATGTTAAATTAGTAATATTTTGGACATACCGGGTTAAATAATATATGGTTTAATCACTTTAGGAATTCTAAAGTTACTTAAGCTGCTTGCATTACATTTCAAATGAACAGCAGGTCAAGGTCCCACATTTTAAAGCCTTGGACAACACCCTGGGAATTCCTAGCCTCTAACTGTATTTTATATAGACCTTAATGACACGTTTACTCTGTCCACTAAACTCCAAAAGATACGGTTTCTTGTTTAATCTAGCATTTAATGTATTTGGATGTAAATGCATCAGAACATGGACTGTTAATTGAGCACAATCATACAAAATGTATCTGATGCTTGCCGGTACCTGATTTTTTATCTCACTAGATTATCAATTTTCAGTCCTCTGAAAACTCTGCAAAGCGATCTCAGAAGTGTTGTGTGTGCCTTCCAAAAGCATAGTCACTCACCCACAGCCATGCCTGAACTCCGGTGTCAAGGGCTTTCCATAATCCTCACAGCCTATTAAAACTAAAAGACTCCCAGAGGACCAGAAATATAACCCAACATTCACATTATGTCCTGGAGCACAGCTGCATTTAAATTGATAAAACAAAATGTAACTTACTCTGCATCACCCATCCACTCCAATGCTGATGGGAAATGCATTAGACAATACATATACATCATTAAAGTAAACGCAGCCAGTATATTATGTTATAGCACCATTTGGAAACTCAAGCAAACAATCCGCCTAAATTTCTAAATGTCAAACCTACTGACAATAACATTTTCATCTATTCTGCGTCTTACTGTTGCTCCTTATACAATCCTCCTCGGGCATTCTTTTGAATACACATATTTGATGAACAGAGTTTAATTTTCATAATATATAAAAGCAGTGAAGGAATGCACTGCGCGCCTAAGGAATTCTGCAGCTCCTTTATAAACTAGTAAGTAGCACACCAGAAAAGCAATCACATAGTATAACCTACATGAACCCCCACGTTTTCATGGAGTTACACATCAGAACAATGTTTTCCATCACGCGACCTCTCCCAAATACCCCGCCCTGCTGGGCTGCAGTCAGAGGCACCTGTGAACAGGAACACTGCCTACCAGCCTGGGATCCATCCCCAGCAGGCGGCACGGGCAGGGAGGGCTCCACTCAACTGACACTGGCCGGCTGACAGACGAAAACCGCTGACATCAGAGAGAGGGTCTACCTGGTAAAAGGGCACGTGGATTTAGTTCGTCTAAGTCTGCAGAAGGCCTTTAAGAGTTAAGGATTCTCCCCGTGCCAGGCCATGCACAGAGTTACCAACGGCTATGTCAGTACTTCCCCACCTTGATCACATCACCCACAAACATCCGAGGAAATCAGTGCCATCTCAGCACAGCTACTACCACCCCCTACAAACCAGCTAAGAAGCTCTAGGCCCCCTGACTTAGGGAGCTGCAAGTCTAAATGCTACCTTGGGCCAGGAGGGCGGAACACAGGCACATGGCAGCCAAACTAAGGCTGGAAGTGGCAGAGACGACTAATGCCCTCCCCCAGAGGGCCAGTGCTACTCAGCTTCCAACACCAGTCCTGTGGTTATATTCAAGTTAAATGTAGAATCTCTACCCATTTATGGAATCTCCTAGTTTTAAAATACTGGCTACACTACTATACTGACAAAAAAAGAAAAAAAAAAAACACACACCAACACACCAGCCTGTTCATGGTGTGTGTTGTACCTTCAGATTTAAAATATCTAGGAGGACAAGAAAATCACAAACTACTGAGGGACTAAATTTACTGGGGTCCTTTCGACAGTGTGCCGGGGGACCCTAAATTCAAATAATAAAACACGGTGTTTCCTATGGACACATAAATCTTATGTGCAGTTTTTTAGGGGAATCTGTATTAAAACAAGCACTATATTATGAATACAGTTCAAAAAATCACAGGAATTAAAGTAAAACAAGAGGGTCAGAGTACATTTACTGCAGGCTACTTTCAACCACACACCTGGGATCAGTATACTCTTCTGACCAAAGGTGTGAAAAGTAAGCTACTGGGCGACCCCCAGAGGGGACAAAAGAACCTCTGAAAGGGCTCTGACTGAAATCAGGTTTCCAGGGAATCTGCCATGGTTTGGAGTTCTTCACAGCTCTGGTCACTCAGATTGCTCAATCAAACATAATTTGCATTGTCAAAATGTTCCAGAAGGCTCCTGGAACACTGGATTTCAGCGATGCAGCCCTGCACACATGGCACCCCACTAACACGGCAGTAGATTTGCCCATTCTACGCGAATAAACAGCTTCCTTGGAGTGTCCTGCGTTTGTTTACTGTTAATGAATAAAACATTAAAATTGCTATTTGGAATATAAAGCACTGTAGTTCTTGCAAATGGTAGAGTTATGCCGGCTGTAGTTTAGAGCACTAAGGCTGTTATTTATAGAATATAACTCATTATCACTATTCAAATATTGAAAAAGAATAGTTTGTGTTCAAAGATAAAACTGCCACAGGGGACTATTGATACAGAAAATATGGCTGGAGAGATATGGAATGCATATTAAAATTTATATACTGAAAATATAAAATGTGTTTAATGGTATATTTAATATTCCAACAGCATCAACTGGAATTGTAAAAGTTGTATTTGCTGACATTTCAATTATAACCTTCTATTTCCAGTACCTTCAGTTCAATCCAAAAATTTTCTGCAGGCCCAAAAGTACTATACTTTATAAGGTCTCAGTCTGGAAGTTTATTATTATTATTATTATTATTATTATTATTATTATTATTTTGATTAGTGTTCATTCAGCACATTGAAACTTTCACAAAGAAGACCAAAAGCAAATTTGGATGTTTTTCCTCACAGGATCATCAAATTGTGACTCGAATATAGTAGAAATTTAAGACAACGCTTTGTCACATGAAGGCTGGCGGTGAAGTGTGCTGTGGGTTGTTCAGTAATAAATGGTGGACTCAGGAGTCAAACCCAAGGATTTTGATGCCAGTCTGTGCTCTTAACTGCTGTAGTTTCCTTCCTTTTCATTATCATATGGGGATAGAAGTATTTCAATGTATAATTACTTGTATATTATATTTGTATATTACCTATAATATACATACTATTTTATTAATTGCCCATAACTTTAAAACAATGTCAGGAAACATTTATTCTTATAATCTATTTCAGTGTCTTACAACTCTCACTGATATACAGAACCGTATCAAACTGCATATCTAACTTAATGCTACTGTAACCCTCAATGCAATTATAATTGTTACGCGTAGTTCTCTGTGCAATTTCTGAAGTCTCCAATAAATTAAATTTTTGGTGGGCACAAAGGCCCCCTAAGGCTGCCTGGAGTTATCAGCCTTCTAGGACCCAGTTTTCTCAAATACAAAACGGCAAGCACAGCGGTGCCAAGGTCATGGCAAAGCTGTGGGAATTAAATGAAATAATGCGAGTGAAGTGCTAAACACAGTGTCCAGCACACCAGAAACCCTCAGCACAGATTAACTGTCATTATTGTTGCTGTTAATAATTTTATCCACCCTTGTGTCCTTGTGATCTACATGAAGTTTGGCACATTAAATAAATTAATGAGTGCTTTAGGACTTTCTACCCCCCTCCCCCATATACATGCAAACACACCCTTTTTCTCCACCCGCACTGCCCTCCCTCAAACTTGACCCTGTTTCCTCTGCCTCACACACTACTCTCCACCCTATTTTTCACCTGGCTAATGCCTACTTTTCATCCCAGTTTTGGCACCCTTTCTTCTTTTACGGGAAGTCTTCCTTCAGACTCAGAACTCTTACACACCCCTGCTTGTGCTTTTCCACTGGGCTCTCTCCTTGTTAAAGCACTTATTACCAAGTCTTCTTAAGGTCATTACACTCGCCTACCACCCCACTAGACTGCACAACTCTTTAAGGCAGGCACTTCCTTTTACCACTGTCAGGTATAGAACATGAGATGCTCGATAAACACTTGTTAAGTGAATGAGCAAGGACATATTTCTGCTTCATGATTTTCATAATTCTCATCTTCCTTACCCAATGAAACATGGGATTTGGAATTCGGTTGAATTTTAGAAATGAACAAAAAGGAAAAAGACAGAGAAACCAGTTTTTATTGTAATGTACCAAAAAATCTTGGACAATTCCCTCCCTAATGATAGCCAAATGGCCATTAACGTATATGAAAGGTACGCACCAACATTAGTCTGTAAGAAAATGTAAATTCATGAGACACCAGTACACAGCCATGGGGATGGCGAAAAGAAAGCAAGAAAACACGGGGACAGCGACAACACAGGGCATCTGCAAATTTCACGCACTAGTGATAAACATCTAAATTAACACAGTCACTTTAACACTGTTTGGCAGTATCTCCTAAAATGAAAATATATTCCATAAGACTCAGCATTTTTAGTTCTAGGAATATGGCACAAAGAAATATGACACATGTACTCTGGCTGGTGTGGCTCAGCAGATTAAGTGATAGCCTGTGAATCAAAGGGTCGCCTGTTCGATTCCCAGTCAGGGCACATGCCTGGGTTGCAGGCCAGGTCCCCAGTAGGGGGTGCACAGAGGCAACCACACACTGATGTTTCTCTGCCTCTCTGCATCCCTTTCCCTCTCTGAAAAATAAATAAAATCATAAAAAAAGAAATATGACACAGGTACACCAAAAGCCATTTACAAAGAATCTTCACAGTTGCTAAATATTAGAAACAACAGAAATGCCCATCAATGGTAAAACAGACAAATAACTCTGTGGAAGCTTTTTGATCAATTCATACAGTAAAATATTACATAGCAATAAAAAGAACAATATGGGTGAATCTCAAATACATAACGTTCAACGACAAAAACCAGACACAAGCACCTGTTGTCCCCCTGTTGTGCTGAGGGCCAGAAAGTCATCCATGGAGGGGACAGAGTAGCTGACTCTTGTGTGTGGTGGCTGGTACCGCTTTATGACTAAATCTGGGTGGTCGTGGAGTATACATGTTCACTTTGTTGGTGTTCATCTATTTCTGCATTTGTATTATGTGCTTTTTCTGCATGTGAATTGCACTCTGGTGAAAAGGTGAACTAAAAATAAGTGAATAAATAAATGCCCTTAGCCTAAAAAATTAAGTCAACACAGATGATTCACATGACTCTGGGAAGTCTGAAATCCTCTGAACCTGACTAGTCACTTGATTCTACTTGAGATCGCACCTAGATTTTATTTCTAATTCTTCTCTTTATTGGGAAATTCTATTTTAATCTATTTGCTAAATACACTATATATACACAGGTTTATTACTACTGCCATAAAAAGTGATTAATCAGCAGAAATAGGCTTATTATATTTTTCTTATAAATAGAAGATAAAGAAGGAGTTTCTCCTGAGATAAGCTAACAACTATCTAAAGAGCTGGAAATGATAAATACCATTTATTTATAGTTGCATTTACACACATACCTCCAACAAATCATCTGGGTTGGACTCGGAATTAACAGGCTAAGGAGCAGTGCAAGATGTGGAAAAGCAGAGGCCCTGGCATATCAGAATGTTCTCCCTCCAAGGAGAAACAAGGAGGGGGTAGGAGAGCATCAAGGCACGCAGCTCCAGAGCTGTCTGTCACCAAGGGGCACTGCTGACTGCTACAGGGAAGGAGGGTGGGGGTGAGGCAGTGGGGGGTGGTGAAGTGGCAGGAGTAGGGGGCCGCAGGAGTAGGGGGCCGGGGTGGGGGGGGAGGGGCCATGCACTGGATTTTTTGTGCGCCAGCTCTGTTTCACCTCCCAGAGCAGTGTCATAGGAGAAGGTGAGAAATCCCAGTTGAAACAACCAAGGCCATGAGAAAACCTTTAAAAGTCTTCATACAGAGGCAACATCCTCAATAAGTGAAACTTCACGGACAGTTTACCAATTTCAAATTAGTAATTTTCTTGCTACACAATGAGTTCATTGTCAAACTGTTGTTCACTAGAAAGTTTTAGAATCTCCTTCTGTCTCCAGCCCCTCCCTCCCGTTATTCTGTTTTCTTATGCATAGAGCATGGCTAATTATCTCCTGCAAAAATGACTGAAGAGGCAGAGATGCCCTAAGGGGGAGCGCACCACTGCTTTCGAAAAGGTACGCGAAATAAATCCAGTGAGGGCAAAAATCACCTTCGGGAACAGGTCCTGGTTCAAAACGTCCACCAATGTAGTTTTTACCAGACTACAGAAGTTTTCCCCACTTCCGTTTCACTGGAAATTACGCTTATCTCCAAAACACTCAAATATTTCGGTGACATCCTAGTCTTGTCATACGTGATTCCTTGAGACCTATCACTTTGGAAAGGCATATTGTGTTTTTAGTTTTTACTGATGAAAACAAACTATCAGTGTCAGGCATGCTTTACTCGCCTCATCGAAATCACAGGAAGTGTACAGATTTTTATTCTCATTCTATTACCTCTCCATATGATGGCCATAAAGGAACTGAATTTAATTCTACTTCATTGTAAGTCTTTTTGGATAACAAATTTATTCATCATCAATCAGTACAATTATTTTAGAACTATCATGGAGAGAAAGCAGTTTCCATTTACATTGTTTGTACTGAAAATCAGATTTCTCTGTCAAGAAGCTTACTCATACTAGGGTCTTTTTAAGTTACAGGTCCCTTGCAATCAAAGGTCTGTATGTTTAAATAAAAGTAGGAAACAGATCAATATAACTTTGCAACTCTTCTTGTAATTAGACTGAGAAATAAAATTTTTCTTTCATGGGAAATTTATGTTTCTCATGGAAAATGCTTCCAATTTTAATATTTTAAGAAGATAAAATCTACTTATATACTCCTTTAACTATTCCTCAACAGAAACAATCAGAACTGTCTAGACTGCAAGCCACACCAAACCCCCTGGTGTTTTCTTCCAGCCTCCTCAGCAACAGCGACAGAAACTCCATCTATGGCCCTGGACCCATCTGCTCGCATGGCTCAGTGTCATGGCCTGCGCATTAAATGTAAGTGTCAGGCAGTCATAAAATCTCAACGATCCCATACTCTTTGGGGAGCAAACATAAAGTGACACTCTGTTGAGTGGGGAATACCGGGCCCGTGGCCATGTCTGAAAGGGTTTGACACGCTGCCAAAGGACAGTGCGGCCTGCCCTCAGAACAAGGTCATCCTTACATGGGATTTCGTGGTAAAGGAGACAACAATCCTCACATTTATATTCACCAAAATCTCCATTCATGACTTTATATAGCCCGAGAAGAAATTTCAGAAATTTTATTTAATAATTTTTTTCATTGCACAGTACACACGGACCAAAGCACCCTCTATAAAGTCAAAGAAATGCAGAAGAAGCAAGCAGTCCATGCCAGCGATGGACTCGGGTGCTCCATACTCCCAGTAGGTTAGCCAATCACCACTCTGTGGAAGAAAGAAGGCGGCACCCTAACAACTTCAGGGCCAATCCTACAAAGGTGGTAGCAGCAGGTAACAGGGGCCGAATGCATCACACTCAAGTTCTTGGCATGGGCAGGACATTGACAAATACAATGATCTAGAATGCACTCCCATTTCTAAGGAAGGCAACGTGACAGCCAGGAACAGCATGAATGAAAACTCGAGACACGTATTTTCTGAGATTTGGAAGTAGGCAGAAATAGAGAATGAAGAGGAGATTAGCCAGTGTTTACATTCTTCCAACAAAATATGGCACAGGAAGGAGATTTTACAGCCTGCCACTTACTGTGCAATTGTGAAGACAGATGACTGACACATCTTACAGATTTTCATTCTCATCAGGACCCAGAACTCCCCCAAGTATGCTGTTCCACAGCAGTGCCAAGCAAAGCCTGTCCTGGACAACGGTCAGTTCAGGTGAGGGGGATGCAGAGAAAAAGGAGGCATGGAATGAAAAAGGCATTTTGAATAAAACTAAAAAAAAAAACAACCCCACAACCAGTTGGTATCACAAGTAAAATCAGTTTAATTTCAAAACTGCTACTCACATTTGAATGATTAGGCATTTGACTGGATAGCATACTCACACTTTTCTTATTAAGAATAAAAAAGAGATGACTTAATATAATAAATCCTCTATTAAAGGTACTTCAGTTTAAGGCAGTAACGGTTGTGAAAGCTGACAATTGATAATTCCATGTCTCTGAAAAAACTTACAATAGAAGAGGCTACAAACAGGACATGATACTCTTGAGAGTGATACAGGAGATTCTGTTGAATGAATTTCTGGAGTGAGCAGGAAGGGAGAGAGAGGGGAGGGAAGGAAAGCAGGCAGAAAGGGAGGAAGAGAGTAAGGGAGGGAGGGGGAGGGAGGGAGGGAAGAAAGAGAAGGAAGGGAGGGAGGAAAATACAGCAGAAACACTAGCTCTGGTGGAAATTCAGAGGAGGGCTGGAGCTGACCAGTACAGGCATGTATGAGCTGACTATGCTCATCTCTATGCAACCCCATAACTACACTTTTGTAGCTTGAAATGCATCATGGTCTGTGTATTTATTTATATCAAGGAAATCAGCACATGCAACAAATCAGGGCTTTTTATTCAGAAAGCTGTTTATCAGTCTGCCACTGGTTGTACCTAAATTACAATGCTCAGTCTCCAACCAATAAACTAGCAGTGCTATTAACTACCTCAAAAGGTTTATATGAAAATTAAATACAATAAAATAAGAGTACTTAGTAGACTTACCAGAAGTTCAGAGAGTTGTGACTATTACTTTCAAAAATTAGCCATCCAGCAGAAACCAACCACAAAGAGTTTCACCTCACCGATAATGAGGTCTCCTTAAAGGTGGCCCTAGCTAGATCACAGGATTCAAAGAGTTGAACAGTAGCAGCCAATCAGTAGTGGAGTTTAGAAACAAAAACAAAAACGAGCAAACAAAAGGTAGTCGTGGTCAATAGAAGGCTAGCAAACACACAACCCTGACAGTTACACCTGCACAGAATGAACAATCGATGTTGTGGCATTCGTTCCAAGCCCTTCTATGAAACAAACCAGCATTAAATCTGATGCTTTTATGGCGTCTCAGGTGTTTTAAATATTCTGTCATTATGTAAGGAATGGCAATAACAGAGTATAGAAATAAGGCACTAGGAACATCAAGGTATTAAAAACAACCTTGTTCTCAGTCAATGGCATAATAGGCACAACCCAAATGTCAAGTCTGCATAGAAAAAGGTATATCACAACACCCGGAGCAATGAAACCATTACATAATACAATGGTGACATTCGCTACAAAAAAGAATTTCAGAAGAATTTAATTTATTACTTGATGTATGTATTTCTATCTGCAAAGCGAAATTTTCCCTTGGCTAGCTGAATAACTGTACATATGTCCATCTGCACACACGAAGTGCCCACTCTACAGACTCAACAGACATGCTTCACTCTCATGCAGGAACAGCCGCCAGGCACCGTGGCCTCTCTGTGCCTCCCCTCCTCTACTCGGAGACATGCTCCCTGTTCTGTTCCTCCTCACTGCAGATCTGTTCCCCTTCCACACTTTTTCAACTCCATACTTTCATTCTCATCTCCTTAATGTGGTCCCACGACAAGTCTTTCGAAAACAGAAAAGGCAATGGTACAGAGACAAGGAGGGAGAGAGTAATTCTAAAATACCCACCAACCCACAGCCCAGCGCAAGTAACAGCCCCCAGGGACCACTCACTACTCCAATCCCCCCAGCACACACATAACTTACTGGCCCCCTTTCTCAAAGATGTCGGGGGAAAGCCTTATATTGTGAAAAGAAAAGAATCAGATAATGAATTTGTTTTTGTGTTGCTGAACCTACCACTAATCTAAATCTATCCATTACATATTAAAAAAAAACTCAAAAAAGTTGAAAATTATAAGTATCTCAGCTATCCACTGGAATATAAATACCTTAGACCAGTATTTCTCAACTTTGGCTGCACATCAGAATTCTTAGGAGCTTTTAAAACTCCCTCCGAGCCCTGGCTGGCATAGCTCAGTGGATTGAGTGCCAGCCTGGCAACGAATTGAAAGGGTGGCCAGTTCAATTCCCAGTCAGGGCACATGCCAGGTCCCCAGTAGGGGGCGCAGGAGAGGCAACCACACGTGGATGTTTCCCTCCCTCTTTCTCCCTTCCCCTCTCTCTAAAACTAAATAAATAAAATCTAAAAAAAACTCTTTCAAGTCATCTGAGTCTCTGACCAACGACACGAAAACCTCTGGGGACAGCATGTAGGCATCAGAAGGTTCTTAAGTCACCGAGGTGATTCCAATGTGCAGCCAGGGCTGAGAACTACTGCTCTAGATCCCATGGTTCTTACTCCTGGTTCTATACCAGTGATTCTCAACCTTAATTTCACAGTACCCCCAGATTCCCACTGGAAGCTTTTAAACATACAGATATCCAGGCGCCACACTACACCAACTAACAGAATCTCTGGGAATAGGGCTCAGGAATGAAAACGCTTTCCCACAAGTTACTCTCCCAAAACTATGGCTGACAACTAGTGTTCTTCAACTACAGACCCACACGTACGTTCTTGGAAGTCTTTATCATAACTCTATTTTACATTCTACATTTGTACCATTTTTAGTATTATTAACCCTTAAGGAACCTTAAAGTTATTAAAATGCTTGCTTCAAGAAGACTAGCAGAAAGAAACTCGGGACTCTTACTTATTGGCACGAGCATCAGCTTCCCAGGGCTGCTGTGACAGACAAAGCACCACAACTCAGAAGAACAGATCTCGCTCTCTCATGGCTCCGGTGGTCAGAAGTCCAAAATCAAGTGTCAGCCGAGCCGCACTCTCTCTAAGGGTCGCAAAGGAGAACGCGTTCCATGCCTTCCTTAGTTTCTAGTGTTGCCAACAATCCTTGGCATTCCTTGGCTTGAGGACACATCACTTCAATCTTCCCCTCCATCGTTACGTGGTGTTCTCCCTGTGTGTCTGTGTCTCTTCTCTTAAAAGGACAAAAGTCCTTTAGGGCCCACCCTATTCCTGTATGACCTCATATTAACCAATTACATCTTCCACAACCCTATTTCCATATACGGTCACATCCTGAGCTTCCAAGAAGGACATGAATTTTAGGGGGACACCATTCAACCCAGAACAGCAAGAAAGGGGGAAAAAAACAGCAACTATGGTCAGAAGCATCAGACATTGTGAACAAGTAGTAGAACAGCCAAGTTCCTAGGCACCTCAAAGACAATGAAGGGGTATGTACAAAATAGAGCTAGGGTTAAGAGAGTCCCTAAAAGACAATGTGGAAAGAGATTCCAAGCCCGAACAGTTTGTCACTACCAGTGCAAATGAACCTTCCGGTTGTAGACTCTGAAATATCATGCTGCCTGTGTGTTGCAACTTTCAGATTCATATATCTGCTGTTGGTGCTAAAACAATACTCCTAAAAGTTCATATGAAAAACTCAAGCAATTCCCAATAGACACACTGTCGAATGTAGGGTTATAACGGTAGAACCATAATCTAATGGGGTGGGGCATTGTAGAGGAAATGTGCTCTGCAGAATTAACCACCTCTAACGAGCACATACTTCAGGGAATCATATTTCAGGGAAAATACTTTCTGAAGTCCAACTTCACATACTGAGCAAACTAATAAATGCTCTATGATTTAGCACACTGGTTATCTATCAAATGTTTTATATATTTAATGAATCTCACAAGGTATAGTTAGCACGGGATTTTTGTTTCCGATAACCAAATAAGAGTATGTGAATCATGTTGCCATGCTCAGAAGCTTCTTCATGATACTCTAAAAGCCTGATGCCGAGAACAGTGTCCTGGATTACAGACAAGGGAAAAGGAGAGATAACACATAAATATATGCAATGCAAAAACTTTTTGACCAAAATCATAATTTCACTGGTAAAAAATTATTTGGTCCCAATATTTCATCTTCTGTGGCCTTAAGTATCCTATAAATAAGTACCCTTCATTTAAACATTATTTTAAGGGAGATGGGTAGAATCATTCATTGTAGACAAATTTTGTTTTAGTAAATGAAAATGCATTAAGGCAGGAAAAAAGAAACCTCTCTCAAACATTGAAAATTAGAAGAAATTCCAAGTAATCAAAGAGATTTTTATCAATTAAATTATTTTGGCTTCAATCGACTTCAAATATTTGAAATGCTACAAAAAACAGCACCCACCTCCTCTCTGACACTTTTCTAATTTTAATAACTCACTGTATTCCTAACTGCAGTAAGATCTAAACATAAATAAGGCAGAAGAAATCTCCCTGTATAACATAGCTCAGAGAGGAAACAATCTCTTCCATTTACAAGGCTGACATTTAATTTGATCTCTGACAGACACTTTCAGGTAACAATTTACGTATAATAGAGTTTAAAGCGAGCACACTCCTTCGGGTATTTAAAATACCTTGGAAGTCATGACAAGTGCAAGGGGGCTGCGTCTCTACTGCTTGCCTGGCTTACTTTGCTTGACGGCAGCGGTTTCAAGTGCAGGTGAGGAAATAAATCCTCCGGTTTGGCTGTAATACTTGGAAAGAAGCTTAAAGCAGTTTAATAACTGGAGTAAGATTAAACCATACTTCTGACAAAAAGAAAAAAACAAAGGTAGCAAAAGGAAGTGCTTTTATGCAAATGCCATTCCTTCCCAGTTACTTCTACTTTCCAATTAAAGAAGCCTGTGTTGCTAATTCCACTCTGATGAAGTGTCCAAATACATTCCATGCCCCATTTACTGTTGTGTTTTCAAAGTGATTTTGAAGGTTCATAATCGTGCCAGCAACTGGTTAGGAACGTTAGTAAGTTCCACATACTGGCCATTTTGTTTTTTTCATAGTTTAAACTATGAATGGATAGTCTAAACAGATGCAAAGGTCTGGGACTTCATTGCCATTGGCCTGTGAAGCCCACAGTCATAGCTTTCTGACATATAATTGAGCATGAAAGATACACAAGGGAATACAGATATGAAGGTTATATTCTGCCTTTTTATAAATAGTCACTGTCATAAATGCAAAATAATGCAGACTATCTCGTCAATCAATAAAGCAAAATGAAATGAATTAGACTGATCTGACAAGTAACCAGATGACTGCGGATGTACCTAAATGAAGAGACCGAGTAGATATATCAGGCATCTAATTTGATTACAGCCAGATATAACCACTCCTTTAGAGTCCCTACAGTAGAAAGAAATACTATTTGCAAAAATACAAATAGTACTTCCTTAAATAATTTAGATTTGCTACAAATTTTCCAATAATGCAGCTGAATTTTAGGTACCCTTACTCACAAGTTAATGGTATTAATAACCGCAATTCATGACAACTGAAATATATCCACAATTATCAATTTCATATTTGTATTTGTATAAAATTATTATAAATGACTGCACATAGATTGCAAATAAAACCCAAGAAAAAACGTATTTGCTTTAAGACCTGGAGAAAATAAAAAGGTCTCTATCTATAGTAGAAGAAAATCAGGTTTAAAAGAATCTGTCCACAGTTCAACTACCAAAATACACATTGAAAAAAAAATGGAAGAAGACAGAAAATCAGTTATTTTAATTAAAAAAGTGAAAGATTTGCAAATCAACTTCTTTTTTAGCTTCATTCTTCTCTAATAAAACTTTACATAATTCCCTTTGAAGCTTAAATTATACAGTGAATAAAAATCACCTTAAATTGTACATTTAAAAAAATGGCTAAAAGGTCAATTTTATGTCATATGTATCTTAACAAATTACAAAATGAAGATGAAGTGATATTTACACTTTTATTCATAATATAAGAAAGGAATGGTGTTTGTCTTTGTAATGTACATACATATGCACCTATTTCAAAGTTAGATACAGTTATGTGAAAATATGAGAATTTACTGTTAGTGTTTGAAGACAAGAATCAGGTCCTATTTATCTCTGAATTTCCATTATTGAGAAAAATACTTTGCACAGTGTGAAAAGCCACAACTTTGTCAAATAAATATGTAGAAAATAGTTAATGATGAATTTTATGTCATGTGTATTGTACTACGTTAAAAAAATAAATCACTTGACTTAGAATCAAATATCGGTATTATTCACCCTGATTCCAATCCAGCTGATTCTGAACCTCAGTTCTAATCTTGTGTGATTTGTGCCTGGAATATGCTTACATCAATTTTTAAATTTTCTAGTCACTCTAACCTCAGACCTTTGGGAGGTCAAAAGGTAAGGAGAGAAGGGACCCCCCCATGTGCACCCAGTGGGTCAGCTGGTCCCACAGGGAAGTCATGTGCCCCTGAAACTTTTCAGGTTCCTTCCTGTGTGAATCTGGAAGCGCCAGGGGCCTGCCTCTGGTGTGGGGCCGGAAGCGGGGCCACTGAAGTGCACATTCACGCAGAGAAGCCGCAGGCTTGAGGCTGCTCCGCTCAACAGCAGGACAGAAAGAACCAGCAGGTCAGACAGTTGTTTTTTTTTTCCTTAAAAATAAATTAAAGAACAAAGAAAACAAGATGCAGATTTAGTCTGACCAAAACTACAAATCAAGTGGATGTCAATAAACCTGAAGGACGGGCTATTCTACCATTTACAAAAGAATTTGCAAAGAAATTTGAAGGCAGTGAAAAACCAATGTATATTCCCTTCCACACTTCTGTATGTTTCTCCCTAATCTCCTTCTTATTTACTTTTCTCTCTAGTCCTCACACTGTCCTGCTTTTAAAATAAAATCTAATGATACATCTCAAGTATATTCCCTTACTCCTTTACGTCTACTCATCCGACACAACTACATTCTGTCTCGGGGGCGAGAGTGGCAGGAAACACTGAGATCTGTCCTGCAAATTAGCAAAAACAGAGGGCAAGCCAAGGAGAAAGTCTCCGTGCAGTCTGCCCTATAGTAAAACTAAACATAAAGATCCCCTACGGCTATTTTTAGATGCTCATAAAACAAAAACAGTGGTTTCCAATTCTGTACTCGGTAGCTGGGGCTTCGGACAGAAATGAGTTTAATGCAAATGTTACACCAAGTCAAATAATCAGTAATTGGATCTATGAGCAGGAGATATTTTTTAAAGGTATTTTTAACTTCAAAGACCTTAAAATTTTCCTATAAGCAGTTTCAAGTGTGTGCACACAAATTCATCACATAAAAAGTCAACAAGTAGCACTAAAGAGTTTTTCTTTAAATTAGTTCTAATGATGTGTGCTTTATTATAACTGTACAACTAATTTCAGAAAATTACAAAATATAACCATCTGGTTCAATCAGAAACTAAGTATGCCTCAGCAAGTCCATTTTCACCCCTGGCAAAAAACTAACAAAAGGTGACATATACATCACATCAATAAATTAGCCAGTTTAATACAAATACCTACTATCTCCATGGCTAGGGAATGATAAAAATGACCGTACTCATACACTGCCTCTAACAATACCAACTACCAGAACCCAACCAAAAGGCACTTGTGTGTCATGCCTGAAAACAGTCCATAGTCTTTGACCCAATAATAACATTTCTTAATTAATTCTACAAAAAAAAAAAGAAAGGAAAGAAAAAACTATGAGTATAAAAAACTCACTGAAATACATTTGTAACCTAAAAGCTAGAAACAGTTCACCACAAGGAAATGGCCAATTTCATTATAGTAAAACAACATAATGAACTATTATGCTGCCATTATGAACTGCATTTAAGAAAAATGGGGGGAGCAATATTAAGTAAAAATGACCTGCATATGAGGAACCATTAGTAAAATACACAAAAACATTTGCTTAATAGGTGTGGTGTGATGCCTCGAGTAAGGGTTTTTTTCCTCTACCTTAATCTGCCTTACTGACATAACTTCATAATGTTTCTGTAAGAAATAGATACACTATATATTTTTATATTTCCTAATATTATTTTTAAAACATCCATATCAATAAACAGATTTCAAATGGCAATGTTTATTGAAAAACTATAAAGATTAACAGGTTTAATAATAAGTATTAATAAAAATAACTGTCATTAATAATAATAGGTGTTTATCAAACAAGATTAATAGAAATTAATAGTCACTCCTAGAGTATGTTCTATTAATAGATAATATAATAAACATGGTCCTTATGGGGGAAATGGTTCAAGATTTAAAATGTTCAATTAGTTTTTATGTTAACAGAATTTTAAAAAGCATTTTACTATGAGCTGCAGAGAATTACAGTAAGAGGAAAAGAGATAAAAACATCATATCACTACAAGAGAAATATAATGAAACAATGGAGAAATATAATGAAAAAGCATTTTCCAAATATTGTAAAAGGTACATATAGGACCGATTACAAAATGGACATGCTTGAACAACTATAAAACTCTAGAGGAAAAACTAGCAATAATGTATGATGTATAAAAAAGCCTGCAATTATCACTGTTATTATATTAGTATTACTAATAGGTAACACTCGGGGGAGTGGGAGATGGGCAAACAAGGTGAAGGGAACCAAGAAGTACAAACAGCCATTAGCAGAGGAAGTCATGGGGCTGTGGTATCATAGCAAGCACAGCGATGCTTGCTAGAACTATTGTGGGGATCACTTCATAAGGCACATAAATGTCTAATCACTATATTGTGCACTAAAACAACACAATATGGTGTCAACTATAATTTTAAAATAAATTTTAAAATTTTTTAATGTTGTTCAAGTACAATTGTCTCCATTCCCCCCTACTCACCCCATATCCACTCCACCCCACCCCCCACTGCTCAATCCTACCCACCTTTGGCTTTGACCACGTGTCCTTTAAACATGTTCCTTGATGACCCTTCCCCCTCTTTTTAAAAAATAGTCAACATTCATTTGAGTATTAATATACCTAGACACTCTGCCAGGTGTTTTATATAGTTATCATTTCACATTCAGTACAAAACTATCAATGAGGCAATTTTAGTAACTGCATTTTATAGCTGAGGAATCTGAAGCTCCAGCTGGAAATCTAACTTGTCTAAAGGTTTATGGAGATCATGCAATCCCTAACAAATGGTGGAACTGGGACTTGAACCGAGTTCCAATCCTTTATTACATACTTTCTCCAAAACTTTAGAAAGTAGACGTTTATAAACCATATAAAACCAATACATACATATATACACATATACATATATACATTTCTTTATATAGTCCCATTAGATTTGCTTTTCCTCAGCTGTTTTTACCTGGTCTTCTGGAAAGAGAAGAACTGCTCAACTACATGACAAGAAAATTTATCATGACCTGCCATTTTTATTTTCAACATATTTCCTACGCAATGTGTCCCACTAGGTATTTTATCTTTAAGATCATAAAATTAATACAGGCATGTTTCCTGATCCATTTACTCTTCATGTCGGACTAGCTACCCCAGGAATAATTTGTCAGAATATACTGGATCAGATACGTTTTCACTTTTTTCTTTGGTGTATAAGCCACTTGTGAGGATTGTGTGCCTGAGAGGAAAGATACATTTGATGCGAACCCCGTGAGAAGGAATTTATTTGCTGAGATGGTTAACAAAAGGTTGACAAAAGGCCCAAATTTTATAAATAATAAAAGCCTAGGGGCCCATTTGTTGCTGGGCTTCTCATGTAATCTGCGCACTGGCAAGAACCCTAGACTGCAAACTTGGCTCCCCGCAGTACGCGCTGCTTGGTGCTGACATCCGAGTCAGTCAATGGAGGGGTACCCTGGCTTTGTCCTTCTACCAATGGATGGAGACCTGCCTGACCAGGCACAACTGCAGTTAGATACCTCATGCACCCAAAAGGAACCTAACTGGGAACCTGGGTGGGGACTTTCTCTAAAAAGACGGCCTCCCCTTTGTCTCCGTAGAACACAGTTTAAGTTGCTACCTGCACTGTGTGCGGCCCACCCCCCAGCTGCAGCTCAAATAAATGCTTCTGATTCTTTACTACAGTCTGAAAGTGATTTTGTTTTGCAGTATTTAGGAAGATCGATGAGTCGGTTTGGGCATCTCGTGCACCCAGTATTACTCTATTTGTTCTCACATATTTTTCTAAGCGTGTCTTACTCCGTGTCTGCACAGAAGGTGAGTCTCAGCCTCTAGAAAGAGCCTGTTTTTAATCAGCTCCTGCACAGTTAGCCCCCTTCCTAAACAAAATGACTGCTCTCCTATGTGAGTTAAGGTCTGTAACTTAATCTCCCAATAATATAACTTACTGAATCTTACCTCTAATACAGACCACGGTGAAGTGCAGAACCAGGGCCAAGTGCAAGGCAGTAGAAGAGAAGTGTGGGAAGGAGAGAGTAGCTACTTCAGGCTCACCCACGGATGAGTCTAAGTTCTTTGTAATTCTGCATTTTCTCATAAATAAATGTGAATTTTACCCATGTAACTCGATGGTAATGTCTTTATATCACATTTAAAATGTTTGAAGTCATTATTTGTCTTGAATTACCTGAGTAAATTGATGGCCAAACAAGAGCAGTCAGGACACCCGCCAAGATTCCCACATCTGGGACTAGAATGGAGCTGAGTCAGGGCTGAAAAGTGGGGGAAGGGGCATGTTTTGCTTCGTGGTAGACAGCTTGCTGGCAAACAGTGAACCACGGAGAAGATGACCAACAATACATTCCACTGACGATGGAAGGGCTACCTCTTAGGATAAAGCAGAAAAGAATCAGGAAGGGACCACTGGAGAAAGCTGGGCGGACTGGACAGTACTCTGCCCAGTACTGTGTGATTTTCCTCCTACGGCACACCTCTAGTCCCTCTGCCTGAATCAGCCTGGATCTTCACTCACACCAGTCTCGGGTCCATGGAACACCAATGCCTTTCATCAGCAAAGCGCTATCTCACCTTACCTGAAGATGGGTTTTAAAAAAATTTTAAATTACCTACATATGGAAGGGACAAAATTAAAATCTGAATAGCTCCAATTCCAGAACAAAAACCTGGCTGTCTTTCGCTTACCTTCCACACCCTCCCTGACCCTGGCCCACTTCCAGTCAATATAATTTATAGAGAAAATGATTGTATTCTATAGATAATATTCAAGCCACTTAGCATCACACAGCAGAAGCTTATGGCAGACCATAAAGAAGACATTTACATGCTAATACAGACCACAACAGCAGCCTTCTGCCACAACTCTGTCTCTTTCACTTAAAGGTAACATTTAAGCTAACAGTGCTGAAGGCTTCACAAGATTTATCTCATGAAAACCACAAGTTTGGATATTTTTCTTCCTATAGGTATTCTTCCTATACCACTTTACAAATGAGGAAATTTTAACGAGGTAAAGACCTCGCCTAACATCACAGAGACGAAAGCAAGTGATTAAGGTAGTACTCAACTTTGTTCTCTCCAATTTCAAACTGAATTCTGAACCACTACACTATACTGTAAATTGTTAACATCTACTTTCTAGCGTTGTTAATATCTGAAAGGCGCCATATGGAATAAAAAGAAGGAGGTGGAGGAGGAAGTGTGCACCAATAAGTACAAGGCATTATGATGCTATACCCCGGATCTGCAAAGATTAGGGTAAACAGTCCTGGTCTTGATGGGTTCACAGACAAGTCACCCTTCTTTCTAGACGGAAACCTTCCTTTGTCCACCAATCCCCATCTTCATGCTCTTTTGAAATTCTTTCTCACTTTCTCCATACTGCCTTCCTTAACTAAGTCTCCCTTTGTATACTCAATCAGTCTAGCCATGTACCTGATATTGTATGAGATTTAAATTCCATTCCTGTAATTTATTTTATTTCAATGGCTTTGTGCATTAAATTTACATTCAACAAATACAGAGATGGTGTCTTGTACCTTGTTCTGAATGACCAGTTGGGCCAACAATACACTGTATGTTGAATACCATGTATATAACTCAGATTGATAGGAGAAAATCTCAGGTGCAGAGAACTGGATTAATCTTAATTCTAGGTTTATGAGAAACTATCATCATCGCAGGTATCTTTCACTTAGAGTATATGTATGTTACTGGTAATGATCTAGTTTTTGTATGAGGCACAAAATTGTTGACTATTTTACTAATAAAAACAATCAACTTGATTGAAATCATTACTAGAAAGAAATGTGATCTTTTACCAAATCAAAATTTATGACTTTTTATATATGCCCTTAATATGCTACCTGTTAAGGTACAGATCACTTTATTTTCATATATAATAAGTACATCACAAAATATTAAATAAAATAGTTAACAGAACATAAACATATTACTTCATATTTGATGTTATTTTTATAGTCACAGCAAAAGATCAAGTGACAGCTTATTTACATTACTTAAGAAAGTGAACTAAAGTATTTACACAGTCACTGACAAAAACAATATTCAATCTGCCAAATTAAGAGTCCTCCATGTTGCAATAAGAGATTAAAAATGTTTTTTAAAAAGCATTTCAAAGATTAAATTACCTAACTGGTAATTTACTATTCCACATGATCGTTTCCCAATAAGTGCGTATCTTCTTAAAAACACATGTGTGCTTTTAAATTTTCATTCAGTTATACATACATACAGGATGGGGCAAAAGTACCTTCATAGTTGCTCATATGGAAAATAATACAATTAATGAACAACACAAGAATAAACTCTGTGCTTCTCATACTCACAACTATAAACCTACTTTTGCTCCGCCCTGTATTTCAAGAGATAAAACAGGCTACTTAAGACGTTGGGTGAAGCAACAAAATTGTTTATCTTTCTCTTTCTATTCATTACTTTAGGCAAATAGTTGGAAACAGTCCCCTTCAGGAATTATTATAGAAGAAATCTTTTTACTGAGGTGGGAAGTTAACTAAATGAGCGTGAAGCCCCATCCAAACCCAACTTTCGGAATGAGCGCTCTGTTCACAACACGTAGAGAACCCATCAGACTGGGCAGCTTTAGTATCTCTCATGTACAACCCATTAAATACTGTTAATGTTAGAACAGTTTGAAAACTGAGAATAAACCCTGTGATGGTAACAGGTACTTCCAAACGTGTCAGGCACAGGCTCTTCTTGATTAAAGGACTTTTCCCTTAATATATAAAACTAAAGAGAAACTTCTAGAAAACGAATATAATTAAGCGTTGTAAAAGTCCTTGAAAAATATTCGTTTAATGTATACGTCCAGCTTTCCTTACAAACGCTTCACCGTGGAAGCTCTCTATGACCTGCTCACCCCACCTTACCCCCCGCAGCTCCTGACTGCCGCCGCTGCCCTGCAGGCCTGCCCCTGCTCGGCTCACTCTGGCTTCCGGCACTTGCTCAGCTACTACCCATCCCAAGTTCAGTGTCAGCCTCATGTTTCCTTTCTCCCTCCATACACCTCCCCAAGGACACATGAGTCTTAGTCAACATTATCCACTTTACATACAACCCTACCCTCACAAGTTGGACCCATTCCCGGATTTTCTTCTGAAGTTGACAACTTACCACCCGATTATATACTATCTTAAGTATGGACTCCCATTTCTTATATTTTCTTTCCATCACTGGATTGTTAATTCTGCATCTTACATTCTTCTTTATCTCTAGAAAATCTTGGTATTCAGTAAATACTTGATGGCTTAAGTAAAAAAAAATTAAATTACTGATAGGACTTTTTAAATTTTTCCAAGAAAAGTATTTACATTTTAAAACTGATATATGTGTTTAATGTTTGACTGTTTTTTTCTTTAACCCTCAATTTTTTTGTATCTACCCTAAAAAATATCTAAGAAAACATCAATTACTAATTCCTAATGTGCAACACCTCACGAATGTTATTAAAAATGCCACCTGTACATGCTAATCGTTCACACATTTCTCTTCATCTCTTCCAAAGTAACACTTGATAAACATACAGATGAAAATGGATGCTGCCTGCCCTTCTAAAAAATCGCTCTTTGTTGTTTAATACAAGCATATAAAAATAGCTTTGCTTTTTTTTCTGATTAGAAAATTCTACATGCATACATACCCCCAAGCCCTCAGATAATGCCAACGAGTATAAATAGGAAGGTTTAAAACCACTTGAAATACTAGTAGCAAATAGTAAATACCAGCACTGTTACCATGCTTGGTGTTCGCCTTTTCAGAGATGCACACACATGCACAGAGGTACACACTGTGGAAGCTGCTCACTAAATCCTGGCTCCCCGCTTCCTACTGCTCTTCAGCACCCTGAGGATTCTGTTTACTAATCTGTAAAATGGGCTAATACTTACTCTGAGGAACACTGTGATCATTAACGAAGATAATAAAGGAAGGCAGTTAGCAAAGTATGTAACATACAGCAAATTTTCTAAGTTGCTCTATGTCCTTGACACGAATGCCTTTTTAATAGGCGTCCCTCAGTTGGAAGTACCTGGTAGACAAACCTCCTGGTCGGTAAACTCAAAAACATTTTAACGCCAGTGTAGCGCTCCTTATGTCAATGAACCATATTTATTCCCCTATTATGGTTGCCGGGCATTTTGACTGCTTCCCAATTTTTAATAACAATTCTGGTGAACATAATTGTAGCCAAATCTTTGCACCTATTCATAATTACATTTTTGGAGTACATTTCCAGAAGTAAAATTTGGGGTCCAAGTTTTTAAATGTTTACACTTCCTTCCCAGGAAGGTGGGTGCACACCTCCTTCACTAGTGCTTACACAGGCAGCGTGTCGGCCACAGCGCCCTCTGTACTTGGTGGGGCCATCTCTTTATCTCACCCAATCTGGAAGCAGAAAAAATGATCCTACTTCGTACTGCCAGGGAGGTAAAACATCAGTTCATCCGTTTACTAGTCTTTGTCCTCTTTTGTGAAATCCCTGTTTAAATCTTCTCCCATCTTTATTTTGAGGCAGCTGCCTTATTCTGGTGAAGAGTTTTCTTCCTTGAAAATATTAAAAATTTCACTGCCACACATTACAAATAGTCTTTTCCAGTCCACGGTTTGACATTTACATTTACAAAGTTTTTATTACAGAGATGTGTTTAATTTTTTAGTCAAGCATATCAATCTATTCAGGATTTCTGCATTGGGTGTCTCTAGAAATATCTTCTTCATACAGATTTGTAAAAGTATTCGCCTAAATCTTACTTTAGTACCTTTTACGCATTACTCTGATTCAGTTTCTATGAAGCAGAGCATTAGGGAGATGTATTTGACAGCTTAGAGCATCATTTCTGCAAATACCTCGTTTGGACAAGGCACGAGGCCTAGGCAGATGCTGCATTAAGGCGAATATGGAAGCAGCTTTATCTGTGCTTCCAGAGTAGAACACCTAACACGGCACATTATATGCACAGGCTTCGTATTTCTATCCCAGCCCACGTGCCTCCGTGGCGCTTTGCAGGCCTGTCTATCCCACAGCTCACTTCCCATCTGTACGCAGACAGGGCTTGTTCGTGGACAATGGTCTCAAGAGGTCCCTGGTACAAAGTGCTGAGGCTTTTCCCCTTTATTCTATAGCAGATCTCAGCTGGAAGGGATGCCTTTATTTGTATTAATTTGATGACAACTTTTGATCCCCAAAGTAGTAGTAGCTGACATATATACAGGTGGTCCAGGGAGGGAGGGAAGGTCCAGAGACAGCTTTTGTTTCTTGTTTGTTTCCATTAGTTTATTTTGCTTAGAAAAATAAAAAGTCAGATTGAAGCCAAACATAATGCTGGTACATGGTCCTTCTTTGGAAGTAATCAATATACCCCTCACGCAATTTTAGAAAAGCTAAAGAGGGTCATAATCATTCTAAAAATTCATTCCTAATGGGTTGAAAGAGGACTACACATTCCACCCTAAATCAGCTGAAAGTGGACTACATATTTCACCCTACAGTGATCGGCTGAATTGTGTTATTTCAGTATCATTTCATGCTCTTAAAAATACATAAATATCAGCAGCCTTTCAGATTCTTTTCAGTTTTAAATTACTGTACACAAAAGAAATAAAAAACACTTGATTTGTATGACAGGCAATCAAACAACAACAAATCTGTACAGAGATTTTCATTCTATACAGCTGTTTTACAAACACTGTTTTATTTAGTGTTAGCAACTTAATGTAAGACAGGGATTTCAGTCGAAGAAGGAACTCAATCTGAATTAACAGATCTAGGAAGTAGCAGGACGTGAACCCGGATACCTCACCACCCCTCGAATTGAGGGCACACACTGGCCACCCAGCATACAACCCCACCCCACCCCCCACCCCGCCTCTCTGAATTCTCCCTTCTTCAAATCCCATCATTCCTCAACTCCTGATGAACCATCTTGGAATTCATGTTCCCTAAGTCTTCACAGATGGCACACAGGCCACTTCTACCATGTCAACAGTGTATTCCCTCGGTGCTTAAACATCCCAGAGCCTACGATTTCGCATTACTGGCAAATCGCTTTCTCTCCCACTTACAGTGAAATACTCTGAAGAGACTAACCAGTTCTTCAAAGATAAAGGCTTCTGTAACTTGCCACAGTACCAAATGTAAGAGTTAGAAATCGATTGTTAATAAACTGGAACAGGGAGGTTCTGTTCCAAAAAATGAAAAACAAGCTATTTTTAAAAGCCTCGCCTGACACTAACCCAGACGTGGCGTCCCCGCGCCCACCAGCAGGCTCCCAGATCCTCTCAAAGTGCACACACAGGCACACGCGAACACGCCCAGCCGGGAGGGACACTGTGTTCTCAAGATAGACTGAAGGTTTTTAAAAACCCAAGGAGGTGGCGATATTTTTCTATCCCAAGGCCCAGGGAGTGTTGCCTGGAGGCTTTTCTTTACAAAACAGGTTTTTCATGCTAACTTCTGCCCAGCAGGAGCTCCAGGGTGGGGCAAGCGGAGGCTGGAAGGAAGAAAAGTAAGAAGCAGAGTCAGCGGGAGAAGGTCCTTTTACTCCCCAAGATGAAATTCCAAAGATACTTCCGTTGCTTTCTTTAAGAGCATAATAAAATGGGAAAGAATAAGTAGGTGGGGGAAGAGAGAGGGAGAGACCGTGCCTTCTCTGTCCTGCCAACACAGGTCTGCCGGTAATGAATTTATAGCCCACGTGTCATGCTGTCTATTTTTATCTTTCTGGGGATAGTAAAAGATGTTCGTTTTCAGAACTCCCAACTATTTCCTAAACAAAAGCCTTTCACAGCACCTGGTTTTCTCCTGTCTACATCAAAATTTCCTCCTTTCCTATAGAAACATGGTGGTTGCCTCTTCCACCCAGCCTGCCGCGTTCACTCCAAGGGACGGACCCCCTTGGACACAAGCAGGCACACGCAGACGTGCTTGGCCTGCTGCAGGAATCCATTTCTACAGCTTCAGTTACACACGAGGCATCCAGACTCTCAGTAGTTAGAATCCACTGGATTCCCCAACTCACTGCACGGGAGACTGCATCAGCTGTTTGCTCACGAGATCACTTTGTAAGATGTAAGTGTCAATATTTAACTCATTAATGCTGTGGATCCCCATTACTAGCATTCTGTTTAGGTTCTGCCAGGTCATTGTTTTCTGGATAATGTGAACGCATCCTGCAGTCTGTAAGTTCTGATTAACGGAAGTGAACTCCCATTATGATACTGTTGCCAATTCAAACTTTGGGGAAACCAAATTTAAGATAATGTTTCTTTAAAACAGAAAATATTTAAGCTAGTCCTGCACGAGGGATGACCTACAGACTGAGAAACAGGCAGTCATGCTATCCTTTTCTTGAACAAAAACAGAATTCCTTCACAAGCCAGATTCAGTGAACAAATGCAAAGCACAAAATCGGCAGTAGTAAAAACCAAGGGTGGGTAAGGGGTGGAGGGGGACACCCAGCAAAAGGGAGCACAAGAAAGCCTTGTGGGGAGGGGCCCTTCCGGGTGTTGACTGAGGCAGGGGTTACATGAATCTACACATAGTAAAAAGCTGTACCGAACTAAACACATGAGTACATGCATACAAGGGCCCACAAAGGAGGTGCCATCTGAACCCACTCAGACCGTGGCAACGTCACGGCTTTGACACTGTACTACGTACGGCCCTACAAGAAAATGTTACCACGGCAGGGAGCGGGGGGGGTCACAGGAATAGGAAACCTCCCTGTATTGGGCCTTTGGGGGTTACTGTGAACCTGTAATTATTTAAAAGCAAGTTTTTCAAAAAGAAAACCTGTCAGTTACAAAAACTGTTGGCTGTATACACATATGTGCATACATATATACGTACATGTAGTCAGTCAGCATTTAATAAGTTCTTGCTGCTGCCTGACACTGCTCTGCATGCTGGGGCTATAGACAGAAAATGATTATATATGTATCTTTGACCTTGAGGAGCTCAGCCTAGTCACCCACCACAAAGTAGGGAATGGAGGGAAGGGGAGGTAGGTACAATCACACTTTCTGCGGACCTGGGACCATCTGCAGTTGGTGTAGGTCATAGCTGAGCTTTACATGAAAGCACATGTATTTCTAATCACCATTCTATTTAGAAATAAATGAGTATGTGTGAGAAGTATAAAATGGTCATATTCACCTAAGATTCACATCATTAAAAACCTCAAACCTGGAGAGAAGTTTTTGCTGAACATACTTCTCACTTCAGGGCAGAGAAACATTCAGTCAACATGAGTTGGCATCTTTCACAAGAAAGGGGGTCATGGTGTTTGACTTAAAAATCTCAAAGTTTCTTTTAAATTGCTTTTTGATAAGTTTTTGGAAATGTTATTAAAATTGTTCAAGCTAAATTTACAGCTTACTTTAAAACATGTAGAACTGAGGGGTGATAACCTGCAGGGGAAAAATAGGTCCTATTATTAGAACCTAAACAGATAACTAATAAAAGAACATTAACCTGTAATAAAGATGAGTATTTTTCAAAATGCAGTCATAGATTCACTTGCATGTTATGTACTTTCCTAGAAAAGTTTTATGAAAGAAACAATTTCATTTTAACTTAATGTAATCTCTTATAAGAGATACTTTCTCTTTGATTCTGCTCATTTTCAATTAACAATACCTCACAACTTTCATTTTAATTTATCAGTCTCTCTGCCAAGTTGGCTTAACAAGATCTTTGGGTTCCCTCCGATTTCTAATACTGCATCTGGAAAATGTTACACAAGAAAACATAATTCTATAAAATTTTAAAATAGAGAAATAAATGTGAGCATTATACGTTGGCCTTAACAAAGTTTTATTACAAAAATATGCTTTTGGAAACAGAAAATAAATAAAGGACCAACTTTAGGTTTCAAAATGTACTACAATTAAATCAAGAGGGAACTTCTACACAGATCTCTAACCTCATCTTAGATGACCCCTGGATTCGAGAGGGCAGAGGCGAGGACGGTAGCAGCGGCTGCACACAACCGCTGATTTACACACAACGACAACCTGTGATGCCCCTGACCTTCCACACATGACCTATCACCCCAAAACTCAATGTGAAATAGTGCCTTGCTGCTGTCAGTGTATAAATTATGTACTACGGCTAGTTCAAAAACCAAACAAACTCATGAGAGTAAATCCTAAGAGTTCTCATGATAAGGAAAAAACGTTATTTTTCTTTACTTTTCTCTGCTATTTTTACTGTTTCTGTATGAGATGATGGGCACTAATTAAACCTAAAGCAGTAATCATTTCACAATATAAGGAGGTCAAGCCATCACACTGCACATCAATTACATCTCAATAAAAGTAGAAAAAATGGGTATTTAGGCAAAATTAACATGATTTATTAAGTTACGGATTTTTTCTTGTTTTCCTGTTAAACGAAATGTGTTTGACCTAAAAAATCTAAAATATATTCATAAGTATAAAGGGCCAAGAAAAACTTTTTCTTGCAGGGAGAAAAAAAAACATGAATGTCAAAAAGCTGGTGTGGTGTTAAACAGGCATTCTAGGTAGAAGAATTCAACTACAGAAATCACATATTAAAACAATACTAATGGCAAGCCAGACATGTAAGTTCCTTACTTCAAATCTTCCCTAATAAACAGCAAGCAGAATACCATGTATCTGAAAATTTAATCTGCCACAGACTATGGGAGCAAATCATCACTTCACTTCCTTATTTATTGATTTTAGTCTGCCATGTACCAGGCACAGTGTCAAGTACACATACTCAACAGTCACTCCGAGCAGACAGCATCCATGCCACCATGGAGGGCACGAACAAGAAAAGAGGAGGGTGTGCCCGTGCTGCCTCTGTGTGGGATACAGGCCTGCGCAACACTGACCAGCCACTACTCCTGAAAACACAACTGAGGCCCTGGGGGATGCGCTGAACACCCGCAGACCTGCATTGGGACTCAGAAATCCAGAGACCTAGTGGCCTCCCTCAAGCCAAGTTTCAGGAATAAAATGGACTTTCGGTCCTACAAACTCAAGGGCCAACATGCTTACAACTTTCTCCCTTATTTTCACACCACTTAAGATTAAGAGGTTTGTAAGAATACCTCACTTAGACACACACAAAAATGTACTACATAACAAAGCTGTTATGGATTGGCATTTTCTCCACAATTCCTCTAGGGAGTGGTCCCCTCTCCTTAAACACACACCCTATGCACAATATTGTCATGCAGTCCTGGTTTTTCAATAGCTGAGGTACTCAAAAATGTTTTTACCTGCCTTAACAAAGCAGGTGAGAATGGAAACCAGCTCCTTTGATTTCCATCAGCAATGTCTTGTACCTCTGCACAGTCTCCCTGACTGAAAAGCTTGACATCATCCTTGACCCCTCCTCCTCCACCCAGACTTTCCTTTCTTTTAGTTACCAAGTCCTATAGGTTCTCAGAATGACTCTCAAATTGAGATTTTTTCCATTTGCAGTGCCACAATTGTCTAGGAATAAATAAAATTCACATTTCCAGTCACAAACTACATCTCGAAAACACTCAATGACTGTGCACACCTTTGCACCTCAGACCCTTGGCTCACAGCACTCCCTCCGCCTCAGACACCTCTGGCAGAAGTCCCATCTTCACGACTTACCTGTAAAGCAACTTCCTCAAAGAAATTATGCCCTAATTTTCTACTATCTCTGAACCCCCAGTGTCTTGTGCTACTCACAGGCCCTGTAGTGTAGTTACTTATGGAAGTACTTAGCTAAGGATAAGACTTGCCTTGTCCCAACCCGTTCAAAGATGTATCATATTTGCCTTTTTTGGGACCACTGTGCCTCAGATGGGACACTGTACACAGGAGACGATGATTAATGAATATGAATCAAATGGAACTGACCTCGCACTGATATTCTCAAATGCAAGCATTTTGCAAATGGGCTAAAAGTTTGATGAGTGGGAAGACAGAAACTCTAACAGTTCAATTGACTGTGTAACTCTTATTTCCTAACCTCATCTAAATCACCAACATCCACAGCTCAACTGAGTAAAAAGGGAATCCAAATCAAAGATACAGGGATGAAATGTCCCCAGATTACTGATGTACAACGCAAATACACACACGCACATGCTCGCACTTGCACAAACGTGCGCACACACACCCCGAAAATCAACAGGGGGTCAGGAGAAGATAGTGAAATTTTTACAGCAGTCTTTTTAGTCAGAACGCCTTGGGCCAGTCTTGCCTCCACACTTGTTACCGTGTAGAATCCATTCGAGGCACATAAATTCTACGCACCTTAATTTCATCATCTGCAAAATGAAGATTAGGACATCATACCTTCTTCATATAAAACATGCAGATGCTAAATACGCATAGGTGCTATGTGTTTGCAATTATTATTTTCTTTAATGTGTATGGTTCATTCACAACTTACTTAAATGTTTAGAATGAGGTTATCTACTAATTCTTAACAGACAGGGTCTCAAGTACAATTAGCAGCATGAAGACCCAATCCTGAAGGTGAGGGGGCCAGCGAGCACCTCTCCCTGCCAGACGGTGCTCCGCGTTTGCACTGTACCAATGACGTCACAGGTCCGTGGGTCCCAAACACTGCTCAGAAGCAAAGCCAGCACAGGTGCTCCGCTTTGTTTAGGCTGTGTTAGATAGATCCTGTGGGGGCCGGGGCAGTGAGAGTACCAGTTACAGCCTGAACTGGAAGGGACTGAAAGACTTAATGGATTGCTGAATCTTAACATCAATTAAGACCTGGTAAGTATGTCCAAAAGGGTAATAAAATAATTCAGAAGGTCCTCATGAATATGTAACATTAAATATTTGCAATGTGTCATTCAAACAGGTAAGATCTACGCTTCAGAGAACAGGAACTCATAAAGCATTTAAATGAATATGAGAAAAGCATTAACTGAGGCACAAATTAAAACCGAGACAGTACAATGATCTACGTGGGTAAAGACTTTCTAGTACCTGGGTATCCCAGGAGACGGAGCAATGTAGGAAGAAACAGAATAAGACAGAAATCAGACATTCAAGAAGCAACAATGATTAGTCAGGATCTTTCTCGAGATTATTCAAATACAAGAAAAAAAAGGAAGAAAGAAGGAAGAAAAAGGAAAAAGAAGGTAGAAGGAAAAAGGTAAATAAGATTCCATGCAGCATAAGTAGAGTCTGACTAATTGACTGAAAAACCTCTCCACAAGGTTAAACCGAAGTTTCCTCCATGAAATATTATTTTTTCATTAAAGCTGTAAACCTGAAAGATCGGATGAAATAGGGGATCTAGTGCTGCTCAAGCTTCTAATTATCCTGCTAATGGTAAGATGAAAAAAAATTAAGACCCTCATCCTTTGGCAGATTAAACCATCTCAAACATCAAAAATTAATGCACTCAAATGTTTCAGAAGAAGAGACTATGTTTAGTGATGACTAAACAGGAGTGAGGGAAGAAGGACAAGAAAAGGATAATTCACAGCAGGGTGACTGAGGGTCACTCTGTCTGGGATAAAACAGGGGCAACGACACTGAGACAACGACAAAATTCATTCTGGCTGACGGACAAACGCAGAGCAGGCCCCAGTGGAAAAATGGAAATTAACTTCTGTGTGTGTGTGTGTGTGTGTGTGTGTGTGTGTGTGTGTGCACATGGTGTGCAATGATTTCAGTGTGTCTTGATATTTTACTAAAATAGTAAATTCAAATTACGTAAGTGTCTTGGACCAGTTGAAGCTACTAAGCTCCCATTTCTAAAGAACACTGATTAATTACTTAATGCAAAAGGATAATGGTAATTTGGGCTATAAAAGACATGGTGGGTTTAAATTTTTTCTCCTAGGAAGAGTTCCTTGACAAAGGTTCGCGTTTATGTATTTAAGGTAAATTTGTGTTTTTAACAAAGACTAAAATTGTAAAAATTGGACAATGGACCCAGTTATGAGAACTTAGGCTGATCCTCACAGCAACTGCTGTTTAGATTGACAGAAGCAGGAAAGCATTAAATCCGTTCAACACTCCTAACTATGTTTTATCAACAATCTTGTGAGAAATTTTGCATCTACTCATTGTCACCAATAATATACAATATTCTTTAGCAGGTCATGTTTCATTTCCACGTCTTTTTGGCAAAACAACACAAAAAATGTGGTCAATCAATGAATAACCTCTACAGTCGTAACATTAATAAAAACTCTCTTACATTTTGCCCTTAGATAAATGACTCATCGGAGTGCCTAGGAAAATAAACCACCTCACAAAAATATCTGTGAGAGAGGAAAATCTATCAATCCCCAAACTGCAAAGGAATGGAAAGAAAATCACCCAGAAACAAGGCCTCAGATCCCACCACCAAAGCACCACTCCCTCTGCCCTCCTCCTTCACCAGCATTGCTATGTGGGGCTCCAAGTCTGCACCTGTGACACGGGATAATAAAAATACCTGCTCTGCCACACCCTAACAGCAACGAGCACACCCAGCACCCAGAGCTTGGATTCTAATACCATTCTCCAATAACAGGAACCAGTCTCCTTGGAGAAATGGCTGATTTGAGGCCTGAGGCAGGAAATACAAGATGAGTATGTAGCTTCCTGGAGTGCCAGAACAGAAAAGGACCATAAACACACACACAGACAAAAACACAGTCACAGGGGTTTGTCAAAGGGATACAAAGGCCAACTAGAAGAGATCCCGATGACCAAAACTAGAACAACTTGAGCAACAAAATAAAGTAGTACTAAGTTATAATCCTAAGAATAAAATAAAAATCCTCAAGTCTACACTATCAATAATATAGCTGTGAAGGAAGAAAGGGGAAGGGAGGGTTGGATAGGATGGCAAAGAGATGAACAGAGAAGCAGATAAACAAGGCAGAAGAGAAAACCCTGATAACTGAAGAATTCCACATTCTTTCTGTGCACCCTTCACCCTCGAGAGCGCTGAGTGTAACTCTCTACTCCGTAAGTGAATTCCTTCCAAAGAGGAACGGTAGGGAAAGCAGGAAAGAGGGGGACTACACAGTGGAGAACACTGACAAACCCGACCTCAGCCAGGTCACTGGGGACAGCAGTGCCAAGTCACTCTGATGGTCTCCACCGTTGACTTGACGTAATGGAAATGGCACTTTACCTGTGATCCTCCTCTCCAAAACTTGTAACCTCAGACTGATCGTGAGCAGAACATCAGACAATACCAGCTGAGAGACAGTCTACAACATATTTGCCCAGTACTCTTGAAACTGTCAAAGTCATCAAATACAAAGAAAGTCTGACGACTGTCACGGCCAAAACAAGCCAGAGACAGGACCACCACGTGCAGTGAGGGGGCTGGAGGGGACCCGGAACACAGAAAGGATGGAGGGTGAAAACGAAGACACCTGAATCAAGGGCAGACTTTAGTTTCATAATGTCCACTAACTGCAACTGTAATACCAAACTAATATAAAATGTTAGCAATGGGGGAACTAGGTGCAGGGTATGCAAGAATCCTCTGTACTACCTTTGCATTAGTTCTATAAATCTAAATAAAACTTTTTAAAAATGAAGTTTATTTTTAAAAGTACCTGGCTTATTTTCCATGCAAAGCTAAAGTTTTAAGAGGTTTCTGGAAGGGAGCCGCGGTTCACTGGGCATAAAGTCACATTCTACAAGAAGAGTAGGTTCCAGAGGCCTGCACGATGACACCGCACCTATAATTAACACTATGGTGGTGTATGCGAAAATATGTTAAGAGGGTAAATCTCACTTTCAGTGTCCTCACCACACAAAAAAGCAAAGGGACTCAAACTCTTGGAGGTGATGGATATATTTATTACCTTGATTACAGTGATGGAATCATGGGTACATGCACATGTTCAAACTCACCAAACTATACACATTAAATATGTACAATTCTTATATATTGTACCCCAATGAAGCTTTTTAAAAGCCTATAGAAGCACTTAATTTGTTCACAGGCTACGACACCTTTTAAAATGGATTAAAAATAAGTATTAAACTTTTCTATTTGTTTTGCAAAAGAAAACACATTATTCTACTTATTCTGAGGTTCTTCGAGATTTGTTTTTCCGTTTGAAAAAAAGCTGGGGTCAACTATCACATAGGGTGGGACCTTCAGAGAGGCTCACGGGAGAGAGAGAAGGGTCACTGTCAGGACATTATGAATTAGAAATGAACCCTAGAAGGCTGCTAGATTCCGGACTGCAGTGGAGAAGGTTTGCTCGGGTGCATTGTAACCACTCTAGTAAGAAAGTACCACTAACAGAATGCTCTCTACTTAGAAACAGGGCTTTTTCTTAACCTCAGACACTTTCATCTGATCATCGTAGTACTTTTGAAACTCTCCATGGACAAAGACTACTCTGTACTTCCTTCCCACACCATCATAGATGTTAGCTTCATTGCTTAGCTCTTTGCTGTCATGGGTTCTCTTAGAACTATTCATTTGAACATTCATGGCTTTCTTTGGAAAGAAAAGCAGGATAGTTATATATATTTAAATATATATTGTATCTTATATAACATATAAATTATATTAAACATATATATAGTGTATATCATATATACATAAGTATGTATAGTATATACATATATATGTGTAAAATTATAACAATGTGCAGCTCAGATGCACATACTGCAGCTGGACCCATGCGTGCATTTATCTCCCAAGCATCTTCTCGGAACCAGCTGCTCTTCATCGCACAGCAATTCTGCTTAGCCCTTGGGTTGGGTAAGAATGTCTCTTCCCCTCCAGCCCAGGAGTGGGCCTATGACCTTGATCTGACCAATCTAGGCATTCTCTCAGAAGCTGCCTTGACTGGTGCGGGGAATGGGTGACCAGGCCAAATGTGAGGTTATTAGAAAAAGCGCCTGTTGTTTCTCTGAGAATATAAACTATCCTGTGATAGAGGCAGCCATGCTATGGCCACATTTTACTAGTCTGAGAATAAAGCAAGCAGAAACAACAAAGCTTTAAAGTAAACAGAGAGACAGGGTATTAATGACATAATTTAAATGGCTGCACAGGTCGGGTACTTATAAACAGTTTTACCTCTTGGATGAACCTGTTCTGTAAGTCAATAAACCATAAAACTGTTTTTGATTAAGTGAATTTGAGTTGGTAGATCAGTTAAGACTGGCTTTAGCTGAGAATGCAGCACACTTAAAAGGACAGTGGCTTAGACACAACTGCAGTTTCCACCTCTAGCACACAGAGGGCAAAGTCAGGCAGTCAACCGTTGGTATGAAGTCCTGCTTCCCCCACTCCTGCAGCACCCACCACCACCTGCCAGCTCCCTGCACTGCCAGTCCCAGAGTCTGACCCCACTGCTTTACTGCGGCAGCCAGACCTCCAGCCATTACATCCACATCCTACACAACAGAAACGAAGACGGGATGGAGACACGGCGCAGGGGAATGTGCTTGGGTGACTTTTAAGGTGGGTTCACAGAAGCTGCGACACAACACACCCCCTTACACCTCACTGGACAGACCTTGCCTGGTAGCAGTTACAGGCAAGACAATATCATCTTTATGTGCACAAGTAACAATTCTATTACCACAGAAGAAGGTAAAAACAGACACTGTGGGACAATCAGCTTCTGCCTCCGCTGTGTTTCTACAACTTCCAACCAGGACAACTTACACAACTGCCATGCTACATAAGAGGTGTTCTTTAAGGGGCTGTAATGAAAAAGAGAGAGAGAGAGAAACGTCAAGGCATCAAATCACTGTAGTGCTTATGCTTTGGGTCTGCCATACAACACATGCATAGAGTCCAGCAACATAACATCTAATTTCACATTTTAGAAAGCGCAAATTTTGAAAGTAGACCTTTATCATGTGGCGCAAACTTAACATGAGAATATACATTCACTAAGAAATGTAAATCTAGAATATATAAGGAAATTCTAGAAAGAAAAAGAAACCCAATTAAAAATGCCAATAAAGCTTGTGGATACATGACTGACAGAAGAGAAACACAAATGGTCAATAAGAAAATAGGACATTTGGGTAAAGACAGAACAGACCAATTGTGCATACTGACTTTCCTTCTTCCCCCAATTCCAATAAAATGAGAGGTAACAGATTTTTTTAAGCATAGAATATGAGATGAGTCATTAACAACAAAAGGGAGAAAGAAAAAAGGCAAAAAGCAGATGGAAGAAAGGTAAATGATTCAGAGGCCCTAGAAAGTGGAATGAGGCTAAGTCCATCGTGAGAAAAACTGAGAAGCAATATGACTTAAATAAAAAGAAAAACCACTCCAAGATTCTAGGAAGCTGTCAGATCCACACGACTGGAGACCTGAGGTTAAATTTAGCTAAAACAAGGAGGATCAGTTGACCAGTTAGATCTCCAGGTACCCTACTCAGCAAGCCCCGATGACGACCCTCCCCAATCCGGGAAGACCGGTGAGTGGCTTCTTCTCCAGTGAGAGTACAACATGGGGCCTCTGCTGAGAGCCCAGGGACACCGTGTGGGTGAAGGAATCACACCGAGAACAGACTGAAGGAGGAGACAGTGAGGGAAGGAGCTGAGTGGTGAGATGTCCAGTTTTCTTCTCCTTCAGACTACAAACTGCAGCCTGCCCTACCCATCCACAGGAGTCTGGTAGGAGTCTAAGGCCTACCCAATCAGCCTTAGAATCAAGCCTAAAGATGTTCCTGCACTCAGGGCCTCAACAAACAGAAGCCCAGATGGGTGACCCTGCTCAGAGGCCCTCGGACCAGCACGAGGCAGCAGGAGGCAGCAGGAGTGCTCCAGCCAGCCAGGGATTACGGAGATTATTAACACATTCAAAAAAGGAAGAAAAAAAAACAAGAAGAGGATGTCATGAGAGAAGGATTATTATATTCAACAAGAACAAAAATAATGAAAAGTAGTTTTAGAAATTAAAAAAGTGACATACTCAATAAAAGGATGGGAATATGATGATACAAACTTTTATTTCTTTTTATTTTATTTTTAATACATTTTATTGATTATGCTATTACAGTCATTCCCATTTATCTCCCTTTGCCTCTTCTACCCGGTAACCCCCATTCCCTCCAGCAATCCCCCCACCTTAGTTCATGTCCATGGGCCATGCATACGAATTCCTTGGCTGCTCCATTTCCTATACTGTCTTTAACATTTCCCTGCCTATTGTGGACCTGCCACTTTGTACCCCTTAATCCCTGCACCTCGTCTCGCATTCTTGCCATCCCCACTCCCTACTGGTAACCATCCGAATGATCTCAATATCTAAGATTCTGTCTCTGTTCTGCTGGTTTGCTTAGTTTGTTTTTTAGATTCAACTGTTGATAGTTGTGAATTTACTGCCATTTTAATGTTCATAGTTTTGATCTTCTTTTTCTTAAATAAGTCCCTTTAACATTTCATGTAATAATGGCTTGGTGATGATGAACTCCTTTAGGTTTACCTTGTCTGGGAAGCACTTTACCTGCCCTTCAATTCTAAATGACAGCTTTGTGAGATAATTTAGGTTGTAGATCCTTGCTTTTCACCACTTTGAATACTTCTTGCCAGCTTCTTCAGCCTGCAAAGATTCTTTTGAGAAATCAGCTAACAGTTTTAGGGAAACCCCTTATAGGTAACTAACTGTTTTTTTCTTGCTGCTTTTAAGATTCTTTATCTTCAACCTTTGGCATTTTAATTATGATGTGTCTTGGAGTGGGCTTCTTTCTGTCCATCTTGTTTGGGATTCTCTGTGCTTCCAGGACTTGTATGTCTATTTCTTTCAACAAATTAGGGAAGTTTTCTTTCATTATTTTTCAAATAAGTTTTCAGTTTATTGCTCTCTCTTTTCTCCCTCCAGCATCCCTTTGATTCCAATGTTGGTACATTTGAAGCTGTCCAGAGTCCTTATAATATCCACATTTTTTAAGTTCCTTTTTCTTCTTGCTTTTCTAATTGAATGTTTTTTTTTTCTTCCTTATGTTCTAAATCATTGATTTGATTCTTGGCTTCATCCACTCCACTATTGATTCTCTATAAAGTTTTCTTTATTTCACTTACTGTAACCTTCATTTCTGCCTGGGTCTTTTTTGTGCTCTTGAAGTAACCAATGAGTTCCTTGAGCATTCTAATAACCAGTGTTTTTAACTCTGCATCTGATAGATTGCTCATTTCCACTCTTTAGGTCTTTTTTTTTTTTTAATTTTATTTATTTATTTTTAGAGAGGGAAGGGAGAGGGAGAGAGAGAGGGAGAAACATCAATGTATGGTTGCTGGGGGACATGGCCTGCAACCTAGGCATGTGCCCTGACTGGGAATCGAACCTGCAATGCCTGATTCGCAGCCTGCGCTCAATCCACTGAGCTACGCCAGCCAGGGCTTCTTTAGGTCTTTTTATGGAGTTTTCTTCTGTTCTTTCAAATATCTCTTTGTCTCCTTATTTTGGCAGCCTTCCTGTGTTTATTTCTATGTATTAGGTGGAGTTGCTTTGACTCCCTGTAGTAGTAGCAGTGTGGCCTAATGTAAAAAAGCACACCCACAAACTGGATGGGGGTGGAGCCTTAGGTAATAGCCAGGGCAGAGCAATCCCTGTGAACTAGGTTGGTGGAATCTTAGGTATGTTGCAGCTGCTCTGTGACTCTGCCTGGGTGAGGGCTCAAAAAAGGGAAAATGGTCACTGCTTGGCTATTAAAACTCTGGCATTGTGTCTGGGAGGAAGGTGTCCCCAGGCATTTGCCCTGATGTCAGACACTTCAGTTTCATCCTGTGTGCCACTGGTGCCCCTCAAGCTGTTTCCCCAGTGCTGGAATCCAGAGGAGTGAGGTTTTGTAAGTCCTAAATCCACTGCAGGCCCTTTAAGAGGAGACTCCTGAGAATCCCACAGCTTCTTCCACTGTTCCAGCTTCCACTGGTTTTCACAGGCAGAAATTGTGGGGATTTATCTTCCTGGTACTGGAACCCTGCGCTGGGTGGTCTGGTATGGGGCTGGATTCCCGAGATATCCCTCCTGATTATTTTTTTAAAAGATTTTATTTATTTATTTTTAGAGAGAGGAGGAGGGAGGGAGAAAGAGAGAGAGAGAAGTTACAGGGCAAGAAGACCCTTCTATGAGATTTCAGAGAGAAAAAGAAAATGCAAGCATGGGGGGAGAAAAGGTCATTACTAAAAGTACTGAGAATTCCAGTGTCATCCAAATGGAAACCAGAGTGGAGGACTGACTTCAAAATCCCAAAGGAAAATTATTTTCAATCCTAAATGCCAGACCCAATTATGCTGTCAATCAAGAATAAAAAGTAAGGCCCTGGCTGGTGTGGCTCAGTGGATTGAGCGCTGGCCTGTGAACCAAAGGGTCACTGGCTGGATTCCCAGTCAGGGCACATGCCTGGGTTGTGGCCCAGGTCCCCAGTAGTGGGTGCGATAGGCAACCACACACTGATGTTTCTCTCCCTCTCTTTCTCCCTCCCTTCCCTTCTCTCTAAAAATAACTAAATAAAATCTAAAATAAAAAAAGTAAAGATATTCTAAACACGCTAGCGACTGAGGGAGCAGATGGTGGGCGTGGCAGGGGAGTGCAACGGGGGAAATTGGAACAACTGTAATAGAGCAACAATTAGAAAAAAGAAAGAAAATGCCAGGGGACCACTTCTTAAGGTGTATACACATCTAATCAGTAAATACACTGTATACCTGAAACTAGTATAATATATATTGTGTTACTGTAATTGAAAAATAAAAATTTTTAATTATAAGTAAATAAATAAACATACTAGATGACAAAAAAGTTACCTCTGCTACAACCCCTGTCCTCTAGTAGGAGGATACAAATAGCAAAGGAGGGAGCACACAAAACAAGGAGGACTGACGAGAGGAGGAGACAGAGGGCCCAAAAGAGGAAGGGATGGTTCCGGAGACCCCAGGACAAGAGCTGTCGCAAGGCAGAGCAGAGCTGAGGCTCCGAGAAGAACCTGACAGAACACCTCGTGATCTGAATGCATGGAGATAACGAGAGAGGCGAGGTCTGAAGCAGATGATAAAATGTGTGGCAAAGGAAACATGCTCACTGTATGCAGCGCAGCTGTGAGCAGCAGCACCGCCCAGGTGTGATGATGGCAACACTGCATACTGATCTCACGGAAGCTGGGGTGACCACGTTGGAGAGACCAGAGAGTTGTGTTTGGTGGGGGGGAAGGGGCTGAAAGAGCTAAATCCTCATAGTACAGATTAGGCCATGCATGGGCAAGGTCTAACAATGAAGGAAATAAAAAGAAAAAAATGTATACAACTAATTTGGAGATATACAGTTTAAAAATCAAAAGAACCAGGTAAAACAGTTAAGAGTAGTTCCTCAGAGAATGAAAAAATAGGGGGAAGAAAACAAAGAATTTTTTTTTAACAAACTCTGTTGGTCAACTTGACTGTTAAAACCATGTGCATACAAAAGTTTCATAAATATCAAAACTAAAAAACAAAGTAAGGAGGATTTCTGACAGAAGCAGGATGGCATTCCAAGTGGAGTAAAGCACAGCAGGGAGACCCAATAAGTACCAGGGGCTACTGGGAGCTGTGTGGACAAACACCACTGTGAAACCAAGTGGACGAAAACTACGAATCCACTGTGAAACCAAGCATATGATGGCGGGGGATGGGGGGCGGTAATTCATACAGGAGTTTACTGAACACCACAGACAATGTGACGCCACTGACCAGAGGATCCATGTGACAATTTGACAATTTTAAGAGGATTAATCTGGCATTGCTGAGTAACGGGATTTGGGGAGTAAGAGGCAGAGGCTCCAGTTAGAATATTTTAACAATATTTCAGCAACTGACGTAAGAATTAACGAAGGTGTAAGGTTCCATAAAGGCAAAGGATATTGTAATGGGAGAGAGAAAAAGAGGGAGATTAAAATTCACTAGAAATCAAGAAAACACACATCAAAATAGCAACATATTACTTTATAAACACAAAAATGATGAAAATTAGAAAGCAGAATAACACCAAGTTTTGGCAATGATTTGGGAAAAGAGAAAAATTTCACACAGAGCTGGTGGATGTTTAAACTATACAGCTATGCTGGAAAAAATAAAAATATGGCAGTCATTAGTGACATTAAGTTTGATTGTGCCCTACATGATCAGGCAACTCCACTCTTCTTAAGGACACAAGTTTGGAAATGTTTAAGGCAACACTATAGTGAAGGGAACTGAAGGCTCTGGAGATATACAGTAGGGAATGGAAAAGTGAAATATTACCATATTGAACATTATGGTGAACATTAAGAAATACTATGCTGCAGTGAGAAGGAATAGCAACGCAGACATCACTTACAAAGTACTGGGTGAAAGCTGTAAACAAATGAGTTTCATGGCACAAAACCCTTTTATCGAGTTAAGCACACACACTTACAAACACCACCGACAATTCTGCAAGCCCTCTTGCACATCCAGAAACATATTCAGGCACACTGGAAAGTGCACTTGGCTGCTGGTGAGGAGCAGGGCATGACAAGAGGAAGTGGAGTAGCAGCGGGGACCAAAGATAACGAGAGCAGAATGAGTGAAACAGGAGAGGAGGCTTCCAGGCACTGGGGTGGTGGAGCATGAACTGAGAGTACGACAAACGCAACCATCAACATAGAGGATCAAAAACCCCATCACCACTTCCACCCAGCTCCAGCTCCCAACAAGAGAAAGACAGGCAGAATTAGGACCAAGTAAAGATCAAAGAGGATTTGGAATCACAAGACAAGGACTGCATGTCTGGCTCCCAAACCTTCTAGGCATATGACCGAAAAAAATTATTTTATCTTTCTCTGTTTCAGTTTCTCTGTGTATAAAAAAAAAAAAAAAGATACAAAGACTGAAAACCACTAGGCTGGTCAATACAGCAGGACTGTTCATGAAGGTAAGTCATAGCAACTGACTCAGAATAATCATTTAACTTCCAGATGCTGTGGGCATAAGTACTTTGTACATAATAACAGAATACACAAAAACCATTGAGGACCCTGTCCTTAGGAACTGCAGTTCCTCACCAGCCACTGAAGTCCCACAGAGAGTCAGCTCACTGAGGTCTGCAGCAACTGCCTGGCATCAGGCCAAGCCCAGCACCTGACACTGACCCGTGAGGCTGGCAACCAAGGGCAGGGAAGGGGATACTGCATTTTAAGATGATGGAACACGAGCGAACTCTGGGATTAACAAGTTCAAACAACTCACTTTACAAACAAGAAAACAGCACATGACTTACCCAAGAGCACACAGCTAATGAGAGATCACTTCCTGGATTCAAGATCCGAATCCAGGTATGCTTGTCGGGACATTATGATGTGCTGCCTCTGTTCATGTAATCATTCATGTTTTTAACATATCAGCGTGCCTACATACTCTACATAGACTCTGTTAACATCAGGGCTTTCAGTCCCGGGACCGTGTTCATTCCATCGTTGATAGAACTGCTTGTTGCTCATTTTCCGAATAAAAACAAAAGGGATACATCTAAGATCTTACTAAGAACAATGACTCACGAGCTTAACCATCTTCAATGCACATCTACCCTAATTTTGAATTAGTGAGCAGAGGTTTGACACTTGAAAAAAATAATAAAGTTCCATTATTTTATTGTACACATGACATTTATTCCAAAACATCACAGTAGAGCTTCATGACATCTCTATGAAGAAAGTGGGGAATAATTACAAGAATTAACATCTCTGAACAGGGAAATTAAAGCAAAGAGAAGTTGCATTCCTTGCTCAGGAGCATCTAGCAGGATGTACAACAGTGAACCAAACTGCTGAAGTCCCAGGATACCAGCTGCTGACAACACTACCAAATTTTAAAAAGCATCAGAAAAATCATGTTATGTAAAACTACCAAAGAAAGTTAACTTGAAATTTTAGTAAGTCAAATTCTGCCCTTTACTCTCTCAGCAGAATGCCTATCTCATACATTAGAATCAAATAAGCTGAAGGTTTATACTGTGATTCTCAAATCCATTTCATTCACTTAAACATCTTTAAAACACAAAACCCTGCCTATAGAACAATTTATTACAAGGCAAAAAAATGCTAATTGTGTTGATGGGCCATGATAATACAAATCAATGCAAGGCATTCACTTCACCATCAAACTATCTGAAGAGACCCATAAATTGTATTTTCTTGGTTCTTTACAAGATGTAACAGAAAGCAACAAAGCTTGTCCCAGTAGGTCTGCTCCTACATCACTGTGCACATTGGATACTCACTACCAGAGTATGGAAACAAATTACAGGCACAGTCCATGCCTAGGACCTGCTTCCCAGGTGACATAACTTGGCTCTTCTGCCTTTGGGCTGGTCTTAACCTCTCTGCAGGCACAGATCTTTGTGGCTCAGCCCATGAAATAGTTAAGAAGTGCCTATGAAATTTTTTTTTAATCCTCATCCGATGATATATTTATTTACTGATTTTCAACAGAGAGGAAGGGAGAGGACAGAGAGAGAGACACTGATGTGAGAGAGAAATATCAATGGGTTGCCTCCTGAACGTAAGCACTCTGACCAGGAATCGAACCTGCAAACTAGGTATGTGCCCTGATGGGGGTTAGAATCCATAACCTTTTTGTGTACGGGACAATGCTCCAACCAACTGAGGTCACCTGGCCACAGCCACAGAAGGTCTTCCATTCTGCATAGAGAGTACAAATATGCAATGTAGGCAGAAGGAAAAGAACAGCATCAGTTTACCCTAAACAATCGTTACAGGCAGCAGGAGGGCAGTAAACAATATATACAAAGCACCAAGCCCAGGAATGCAAGGATACAAGGACACAAGGTAAGGCCCAGGAATGAGACAGGAGCAACTGGCTGAGCAAGTAACAGATAACAGTGAGAGTTAAAACCCCACGAGCAACAGTGGATTGTAGAGATGGGCAAGAAAGGCCAAGGAAACGGGGACAAGAAATGTACCTACCCCCTTCAAAGACTATTCTCAGCGCAGTTCAGGGAAAGATGGGTGTGCTTCAGACCAAAGACACAGATAAATGCAACATCTGCCTGAAAAGCAGAGAGGAAGAGGAGAGAGTGAAGAGGCTCCCACCCACGGAAGATGTTCTAATAGGATTTAGGAGGCACTGGGGAGGGAGGGAGGAAGGGAAAGTGGAAGGAGAGGAGAAAAGAATGGAGCCCACCTTGTGACTGGAAGCAAAGACCAAGGACCACACTGAGCGTAAACACCAACTCATCAGTTATGCAATATACATTTAACCCAAATTTCACTGTCACCTGTTTCTGAAGCATCTGTTAGGGGATTTTTTTGCCTATATGTTTGTTGGTAGTTTCTTAAGGCCCTGCTGTTTTTGCTCCCTTGTCATTCTACTTACAGTAAAGATTAATGACACTGCATATGGTGTGGGATGACTAAGAAATCCAACTCATATTGCACTTGGTGTAAAACTATGTAGTATATCGTTTTGAGTGGTAAGAGTCCTACTTAACATGAAGAGTTTCCTATACCAAGGAGAGAAGTGAAACTTACTCAAGTATTTGCCACATTTTGGTCTACAAACAGGTTCAGAAAAGTGATCTGTGAAAATAAAAATTGTGTTACCCAACCATATTGTCAAACTAAAAAATATTTTTCTAAAGCTACAGTAAACTCCAACTCATCCAAAACCTACTCAACCAAGAAGCCAAGAGGACCATCATTTGTTTTGGCTTTCTTTCTACATGTAAAAGATAAGTGGAAAATATTTAGAAGCCATGTCTGCCTTCTGTGGGAGGGGACAGGAGTGAAATTCTTCTCAGTGGAAAAATAAACCTGCACATTTTCCCCTCCATTGTGGGGCCCAGCAGAGAAGGGAAAAGGAGAAGTCTTGGAATGAGAAAAATATTAATGAGACCTCAGGTAAGTAAAAAGAGATCCAGAGCTGTTCTGGGCACAAGAACCGAGAAAGTTGCAGTGCTCTGCAAAACAGAAGAACACAGAATTGTTCTTTGAATTTGCTGGGAGCCTTTAATGAGAGACAGAAAGAGGGTCACAGACCATGATGAGCAGCCAAGCCCAAGCTGCTGGATGCTGAGGGGCAATTCTAAAAACATGGCCTAGTGTTCAATGTCAGCCTTTTTTGTTTCTGAACCTTTAACGTTTCAGTGTCTCTTATCTTCAGAAAGCCAACTCAATGTGGTCTTTTTCACTTAAAAAAAAAAAAGGAAGGCAAAAGGGCTGCATGCATGTGTGTGAGGAGGTACAAAGGGCAACGGCACAGCCAATGCAGATGGCAAGACAGGAAGGCTCAGGCCTGAGCGCGGGCTGCCCACGGCCTCCCCTCCCTTCTCCCTGGGGGGCAGGCGGGAGCTCTGGCCTCCTCCCCTTACTTTTGAAAGGGTCTGATTCATTTCACTGAACCCCCGATGAACAGGTTACAGCAGGTTTTGTACTCCAAAAGAGACAAATTTACAGCGATCAGAACAGCAACGACTATGATGACTTTTAAAACCAGAACACTCAGTAAGTGTAAGTTGAAATGTCTAGCAATGGAAAAGATAATTTTCAAGATATATATCAATGAGTCACTTACCTTCATGTCCTAGACAAGATAACAAATTGCTTTTCCTACAGCAGGGGAGCTGAAATGAATCAACTGGCCACCAATTCAGCTCGATTCAACACTTTTAAAAGAAAATGTACCTGCTTTTAAAATTGGCATAAAAATTCAAAAATTATTAGAGACAACAACTTCCTCCAAGTTATTTTTGTTAAACATAAGGGAAATGCGGGAGAAGAAGGGGCTGGCAGCATGCACATTGGGGGAGAAAGATGACGGATGAAAATGAGAGGCTGAGGAGGGAAGCAGCAGATGAATGGAGAGAGAGAGAGACCCAAGGGCCAGAAAAACAAAAACTGAGACGGAGTTAATTCAACCACTTTCTAACTATGTAGTTTTTGATAAGTTTCTTAGAGCCTGAGTTTCCTCTTCTGTAAAACAGTTATAAAGAAATTCATCTCATAACTATATCATCACTTATATAATATACAGAAAAGTAACATATAAAAATGTACCCCTGTATCCAGCCAAAGATACCAAGTAGAAGAAAGAGATCTTTTTTTTTTGTTTTTTTTTAATCCTCACTGCCCAAGTACACTTTTTCATTGCTTTCAGAGACGGAGGAAGGGAGAAAGAGCGAGCAACATGAACTGGCTCCCTTTTCATACCCACCTAAACCGGGGATCAAACCCACAACCCTTCGGTCTAGGGGACAGCGCTCCAACCAACTGAGCTCACCAGCCAGGGCCAAAAAGAGATCTTAATGTACAAAATGACTGTGACTAAAACTTGCTGTCGTGAAGCTGGCATTGTCATCCCTAATACCTACGCTCCACGAAATGTCCATTGACCTCTACTTACAGGATTGAACTTCCTCAGCTTCACTCCTGATCCCGCATTTATTTCAGCCCACTAGAAGGAAAAGTGTTTTCTAGCAGACAGGGGTGAGGTCAGACAGCTAGCTCTAGACCTTGCTACCTGAGTTCCTTCGTGTGGTCCAACACTTTGACACAAATACAAACAGATCTTTCCTGGGAGGGCGTTGAGGTCCTGTACAACAAAACAACATCGGTCATCACAAGAGCAGCCCACATTACTCTCATCTCTCTACATCCCAGGCACCACTAGGCACTTCAGATCCACTCTTTCAAAATGCCACAACGATCATTTTAGGTGGGTTCTATATTAAACTCATTTTAAAAATCAAGAAATTTAGACCCAAATACGTTAAGTAGCTTGCCCAAGGTCCCACAACAATAAGCAGGGAGTTAGATTTCAAACACAGCTTTTAAAAAATTACATCAAATTCCATGATCCTTCAGGACCTTCTAAGTATTAGAGAAAAAATAAATTATGTCCAGGAAAGCTTTAATATAAGCATATTTCAGTTTGTCTTAATTCCCACTCCCCCCCCAAAAAATTAGATTCATTCATCTAATTTCCATAATATTTCCCAGATGGTGGAACTTCAGGTAGGAGAGACACTTTTGGATTTCAGTTTCTTCATCTGTAATTGTTCCAAATGTTGGCCCAAATTATGAAAAATAATTAAAAGATTACTCTGCAACCTTCCCCCCTCCTTCCCAGCAACCCCAAGGAGATTCTGATCTCCTTTCTGCTGACGCATGGTAGAAATCTCTGAATAAATGTCTTTTGGAGTAGTTTGAAGGGCACAGCCACCTAAATTAAAGTTCCACTATTCTGAAATCCTAAAGTACTGCAGAAGTCAAGGCTATGCACTCTTCCATACCTTGATTTTATATGGGAGCTTTGTTAAACCTTTAGTTGTTACTCAGTAAGAAATGTCACGAGTTGTACCTTTCTTACTAAAGGTTGTAAGAAGTAAACAGGAGAACTATAAGGTTTAGTAATTTATCAACACCTATACCAAGTAGGGTTTTTTTTCTTTCTTTTTTTCCTTTTTTTTGCATTAGGCCGTGCTATTCAGAATGAAAGTGACAGCAGAATCTTCCTGTCGTCTGAGACTGTGGTTAGCCCACTTCTAATAAACAAGACAGTTTCCTGTCTCGGCTTCCCATTGCTCAGCCGGGTTGAATCGTGGCACCTTTCACAGTCATGACCCCTGAGTGCACTCATGCTAAGGAGCGTCTGCTTTGATTCACTCCCAATTGTAGGCAGCTACTTATCAGAGAATATGTCTTGCTTTTGAATTTAAAATACTGCATCAGTGAAGTTGAAAAAGAGAAGTTTTTATGCTCAAAACTTAGTATCTTATCTCTAAATTTATCACCCTTTGGTTGGTATATGTGGACATTTTTTCTAAGTCTCTGAAGGGATGAAGCTCTATGTACACTTTTAGATCGTTTCGGAAGTGGTCAAAAGAGCATCCGGTAGATGATACTCTGATCACACAGTCATTTGTGCTTTTCTGAAGGGTCTTTAGTGACAGAGCGGACAAGGCAGAGTTCACAATCAGGAAACTAAAATTAATTTCAGATTATAAAAAAAAATGTTCACAAGTGACAGATTTTCTTTTTAAGTTTAAGCATTTCTATCTAACAGTAGTTTCTTCCACACTGGGGCTGTTCTAGACAACTTACTGCTCACATGACTTTCAACTTGTTGTCAATATGCTGATAATTACACATGCTGTGTGTCCCACTTCCTCTATTTTGCTCAGACTCCCCTACAAGACTGTCAGCAAAAGGGCAGCCTTCGCATTTCTGACTTTTTTGAGTAAAAGAAAAAGAGAAAACGAATCTGCCTTGCTATAGAAACAGAAGAGCTCATCTCTGGCTTTCCACCATCACCATTTTCCCTACTCAGGGCAACCTATTCCCTCTGCCAGTCCTGGCATCGTAACACTGAGACATCGCTTCAGATAACCTGTGAAGGACAGAATTCTTCACCATCCTCTTGCCTGGCCCGTTACACACACCCTCGCACTTCCTGGTGTTGTCAGAGTCCCAGAAGGTTTGACTCAGGGATGCTGTCAGTCGGCAGGGAAATTTTCTGCTTCTGAAAACCTCTCCTGGAGCCCCCTCCACGCTGCACCTCCAGCTGCCTCAGAGCACAGAGTCAGGGAATTAAAATAGCTCTGGCCCGATGACTTCACTGGTTCTCACAAACAGGCCAGTTGGCAGAACTCTCAGGCAGTCTGCTCCTGCGGAGGAGACTTTTTTGTTTTTCCTTTCCCCACCACAATCGACTATGATTCTAATATGAATATGTAGTTTCATTTTGACTCTGGAAGAAGTCTCCTTTCTGAAGTAAGATTCAGCAAAACCTAATGCACAAATGTCAAAACACTGTAAGAAGGCCCTGGGCCAAAAGGGCTACCCTGATCAGCCATACCAAGCATCCAGAGCCTAAACTTCATGGGCATCAAAACTGCTGGGTAAACCAACCTTCTACAACATGTTCTTACTTCATTCATTTCAGAGCCAAATATCTTCCTGAGTAACTGTGATAACTGATCATCAAATTGTTTAAAGTCGTATTTCTCATTTTAATTCATTTTCCATGAGTAACAAGGTATCAAAGGACTTAATTACTACCACACCTAATCAGCCTAAAATGACAAAGGGCCTTTAAAGGCATTTTTTGCCTACACAGCGAGCTTCAGTGGTTAATGCTCAAATGGATTTTGAAAAAAATTTTTAAGTGTTAGGTTTTATGCAATAAAAATGGCATTAGATTCCATATTACCAAAATTTTTTAAATGTTTGTAATTCCCCCTTATAGAGTTTCTCACTTCCTTTTACAGTTACCACATGCTAGTCAAGAGAATATTCTATGAGAAAAGGAGGACCTTGTGATGTTCCGGTACCATAACTCAGTGCTATGTCTACACTGCACTTTGATTCCAAAAGAGAGCATTTAGATTAACTGCTTCAGTGCCCTATGGACAGAAGATTTATGCCCAGAGAAAAAGCTCCCATATGATTCTCTAGACATAGAGCTAATGAAATAATTTGGTTCACTGGTTTAAGATGGCTCTTCTAAAAGGGGCACAATCACTGTTCCCAAAAGGGAGAAAAGCACTAACGTTCTACCCCCACCACCCCTCAGTTCCTCTCACCGTCTGTCACAGTTACAGCAGCATCTAAACAGCCCTTCCATTCTGCCACCACGACAGTGGGGAACCACTTCTCCCCACACATCTTGAAGAAATCTCCAGAGCGCACGTGGGCAAAATGCACGGCAGTAAATTTTAAAACTGCATTTTATCATGCAATTTCTTCAGTCCACAATTATTTGCTGAGTATCTAGCATGTGACAAGTACTATCTTCACACTGCCTACAATAGTAAATACTTCAAGGATTGCACCAATCATTTTTAGTTAGGTGTTGTGTGGCCAGGTAGCTTTAATAAGATGAGACACAGATTGTTGCAATGCTTTCTTTGTGTTAATCCAACGACTCAGAAAATTTGGTCTTGATAGTATACTCCGAGGTATTAGGAGTCCCTTAATCATTATAATCAGGCCTGGTTTGGGCACAGTTCACAAAAAAATCACCAAGAAATTAGAATCATGTCTCTCCCCTGCAGAGGATAATAAACAATGACACAATGGGGATTCTAAATGCTGAAAGGTCAGTTATAAACGCCATTACAAATGTAATAATTCACATAGTGATGGAATAAACTAAGTAGTCTGTCGTAATGACTGCAATAACCATCAAAGTCAGAACCCTAAAGGGCCTGAGTTAGATCTAGTAAAAATCTTACACTCTACTAATGGTGTTAGAAAGGTTCTGTGATCATGCAAAGTCATGTCGGCGTTATCATTTCAAAATCATCGTAAATTTATTTATCCTGTGATCCTCCAGTTACACTAGCCTGAATCTGACTCACATACACACAAACACAAAAACATGTACATTACACTACTATGTGTTTGAATCATACACAAACATACACATGCACACAAATACATCATACTACCTGCCTCTGATTCTCACCCACACACACACATTACAGCACTCTGTGCCGATTCACACATACACACACACACAAACACATTTCACTAAAACTGTTGGACTCGTGCACACACACACACACATTTACACATATACGCTGTGCACTATATTACCCTAATTCATAAGCATATACTATTTTATTTTTCACTTTTATGTATACAGACACACATACACATGTGTATCATACTATTGCTTCATTCATCCACACCACTTATTCATGTGTCTTATTACTTTGCTTCATATTTACATACTTTATACTACTGTGTATCTGATTTATATGCTCCTACCTACATATCAGCGTATATACATACACTAAATTTATAATAGTAAATGTTGTTGGTATTCAAAATATGTTTTTTCAAAGTGAGAAATCCAAATGTGAAATAGCTACTCATGTAACTATCTTAAAATTATTTAAATTATGTAGTAATTTATCTGGACCCTCATTTACATCTATAGAGTCCCGAAGGACTTGCAAGGAAATGAGACATGTCTAGGTATATCCGATGGCCTGGAAATTTGGTGAGCCCACAGGTATCTATTTGCATGAAGACTTTTGTTTCTCAGCTTAAGAATGAGGATATTAGTATGGCGTGTGTTATACTGTTTCCCATAATATGAGTTTAGACAGTGAACACACACAGCAACCAAGGATGGGGAGTACATCCTGTCCTGCCTCAAAGCAGCACAGGAGTGATGCAGAAAGAGCAGATGAGCAATATGGCTTCATCCCCCAGCCACGGGGTAGGACCTGAAGGGACATTCTCCCTTCTGCTTAAGGGCTAACAATATAGAAATCTCTGAATGGTCGGTCGCGCTATACAAAATTAAACTTCTTCCCCGAGTTTTTTACTAGATGTAACTCCTAAATTAGGAGTGAGAATTAGCAATGATGAGGCCCTCGTGGGGTTTTATCAAGATGAGGAATAAGCAAGCAAGAGACTAAAATAGAAAAGACTCTTCATATTAACAAGCTGATGGAATGACTCAGCAGTACGCAGAAGCTGTCCAAGGACGAGGGGAGACATTCTAAGGCACTGGAAGTCCTACGGGATGCAGGTAGGTGAGTTGTGGTGCATGATATGGCGCATTTATACCCACGGTCTAGCACGGCTGCGGGAGTAAAGGCAATACTGAGAAGACAAGGCTATGAAGAGGAAATGCAGGTGCCTGTGTGTATGTGTTTCAGACAGTACTGTGTTATTCTCAAAACGTCTACTGCAGCACATTGTGAATATTCTGAACACTTGCTTTCCTAAGCTACTTGTTCTAATAATCTAGTGTGCTTTTCTTTTTCCATAAATAATTTCCCTTTACTATGAAATATAGCCATTACCAACTCATATATACCTTGTATTGAAAGAGCCTATGTTGTCAAACTATGAAGCGCTGCTTTTAAGGTCTTTTAAATAATAGCCTCACAGTTTTCATGAAAAGAATGAAAACACCTATAATAATGGCAATGCAATATGAGTATATGCCTCTTGGTGTCACAGAGAAGACTTTCACCAAACGTTGAAAATTACAAGGAGGCTGCCAAAATGAGGAGATAAAGAAACATGGCCCAAATAAAAGAGCAGACCAAAAATCCAGAAAAAGAGCTGAACAAATTGGAGATAAGCAATCTATCAGATGCAGAGTTCAAAACACTTGTTATAAGGATGCTCAAGGGACTTAGTGAGGACCTCAGCAGCATGAAAAAGATCCAGTCAGAAATAAAGGATACACTAATTGAAATAAAGAATAATTTACAGGAAAACAACAATAGAGTGGATGGAGCTTAAAATCAAATCAATAACTTGAAACATAAGGAAGGAAAAAACAACCAAGAAGAACCACTAAGAAAAAGGAATTTAAAGAAAACGAGGATGGTGTAAGCAGCCCCTGGGACAACTTCAAGTGTTCCACATGCATATCACAGGGGTGCCAGAAGGAAAAAAAAGTAAGAGCAAGAAATTGGAAATCTTTTTGAAAAAATAAGAAAAGAACACTTTGCTAATTTGGTGAAGGAAATAGACATACAAGTTAGGAAGCACAGAGTCCCAAACAAGATGGACAGAAAGGGCCCATTCCAAGACACATCACAGTTAAAATGTCAAAGATTAAATAAAGAGAATCTTAAAAGAAACAAGAGAAAAGAAGTTAGTTACTTACAGCAGAGTTCCCATAAGACTGTCAGCTGATTTCTCAAAAGAAACTTTGTAGGCTAGAAAGGACTGGCAAGAAATATTCAAAGTCATGAAAAGTAGGGACCTACAGCAGAGGCTGCTCTACACAGCAGAGCTATTATTTAGAATTGAAGGGCAGATTAAGAACTTTCCAGACAAGAAAAAATTAAAGGAGTTCATCATCATCAAACCCTTATTATATGAAATGTTAAAAGGACTTATTTAAGAAAAAGAAGATGATCAAAACTAGGAACAATAAAATGGTAATAAATACATATCTGTCAACAATTGAATCTAAAAAAACAGACTAAGCAAACAAAAAGAACAGAGACAGAATCATGGATATGGAAAGAGTTTTGATGGTTTTCAGATGGAAGGGGGCATTGGGGAATGGGTGAAGAGGTGAGGCGATTAAAAAACACAAACAGGTAGTTATGGAATAGCCATATGGATGTAAAGTACAGTACAGGAATGGAGTAGCCAAAGAACTTACATGCCCGACCCATGGACATGAACAATGGTGTTCTGGGGTATTGGGTGAGGGAGGGTAAAAGGGGGGAAATTGGGACAATGGTAATAGCATAATCAATAAAATATAATTTAAAAAGAAAAATCAAAGACAGCTGCTCACTGGGACAGTCTTGCCAAATCAGAGTACACTATCAATCCAGCACTAGAAGATGGCTATACCAGGTCACTAGTCAACCCAAAAATGGGGCTTTATTCCTGAAAAGGAAACATGCAGCTTTAAGAAAATAAACCATAGGTCCTTTGAAGATCATTATAGAGACCTTACCCATTGCCCAAGATAAACATCTGCCAAGGATCAAAATGATCGTCCCTGGCTAGAGGCTTAGAGGACAGGGTAGGAGGAAAAATAAATAGCTCAATGCTTTTCAAAAACTGGGATGACAGTCCTATAAAGGAATACAGGAAAATGCTTAAAGATTAGCAGGTCAAGTACAAACTAATAATTAGGCCTGCCAAAAAAGAATTTGAGAGTAACCTTGCAAAGTGTTCCAAAGCTAAAAAAAATAATGTTTGAAAAGATAAAGTCCTCTGGACATAAAGTAAGATTTTTCAGCAAAGCATGTACTCAGGATGAGAGAGGCTGGGGGGAGGCGTGGGGAGAGAAGGAGAGAAAGAGAGAAACTGAGTAACTGTTTGCTGGGTATTTATTAGGGAAAAGCATTAAGAATATTGCAAATACCACCTTATCTTTTGAAATAGGTTGCAGGCACTAAATCAAACAGTGATTAATTTAAGGGAGTGTCTAAACTTAATTATTAAACTAGTCGTAACAAAAACCTGACTAGCATCATCCCACAGTATGAGACTCAGGTGGAGCCTGCAAACTGGTGGCTCAAATGTAAAATTACAGAAGGGTACAGTTGCTAACAGGATGCCCAACCACAGAATTTTCAAAATGAAGGCTTTTCCAATACTGAATATAGCAACACACTGAGTGAGAAAACGAACAGGAATTAATGGTAGAACATGGTTGAGCACTCACTCTACTTGAAAGAACAGGCTGGCACAAACCAAAGGCCAGTGTTAAAACTACATGTTTCCATGGTTAAAGCACTAGACAAACGATGGAGAATGAGACGTATAAGCATGGGGACTTCAGGGGACAGGTGCTCAAAGTGGTCTTATTTAACATTTTTATAAATGTTGTGGAGAACGGAATGCACAGGGAAGCAGACAAGTTTGTATTAAGCCCTTTTAGTTACCAAAATGCCAAGTAATAGAGATAACCATCCTTTTAGCATCAATCTGAGGAATGTGTTGGAAAGCTTTTAACCAACTTCCGCTTAACCAGCTGTCCAGAAGAACCGATGATCCCCATCCCCTCCGTAAATCACACTGACGGATGCGCCCGGACGTCCCGACAAGCTGGCCCCTCCTGGGCAGGGCTGAGTTGCACGGCTGCCGTCCGCTGCGCCGTGTTTGCATCCAGTAATAGTTTTGATCCTAAACCTGTTTAGGCGGTGACACTGTATTATAATAACATGACTTTACTAAATAATGTATTCCTTAAAAAACGGGGGTGAAAAAGAAGCACAATAACGGCTGCTGTGAGAAAGTAACTGAATACTTTGAACTTTTTGAAAGATGATCCCATAATAAAATAGTAATTTTTTAAAACTGCCACTGAATACAGTATGGGCATCATAAATGTACAGTAATAGGGAAAATAAAACATAAATGTCTTCAAAAGTATTTCTAAGTTTTTACTCCAATTAAGAAAAACAAATTGGAAATAACAGACAATCCACTATGGGTATGATGTTGGTGAGAAAGATAACAATGAACCCCATCTGCAGATCCACACTGAAGGAAAAGTCTGGACTTTGCCTCAAAGGGTTGCCAGAAATTGTATATGTATAAGTTTTATGTTTGAATAAAATATTTGAAGATGTAGACATCATTTTATATTCCTCTACTTTAATAACTTTTTTAAGAAATATTTTTAGAAGATTTTACTTATTTAGTTTTAGAGAAAGAGGAAGGGAGGGAGAAAGAGAGGGAGAGAAACATTAATGTGTGAGATACATCAATCAGTTGCCTCTCACAATCCCCACCCCCGACTGGGGACCTGGCCCTCAATCCAGGCATGTGCCCTGACTGGGAATCGAACTGGCAACCTTTTGGTTCAGGCTGGTGCTCAATCCACTGTGCCACACTCGCCAGGGCAATAATTTTCTTATTAACTGACCAACTATTCACTATTATTTCTTTTGTCAAGAAGGTTCCTCTCTATTTAACATCATTCCTACTATGTGCCAAGTACTATAATAGAGACTGTGAGTACACAGAAAAAGGCTTTAGACCTCCAAGAAGTCAAAATTTAAGGGGACAGATGGATATGCTACCAAATAATAGCTATCCATTATACTCAGCATTATAAGTAAATGTTAAATGTCAAAAAGAACGAACTTGATCTGGGGTGAGCTGACAGTGTCCAGGAGGTTCACATGAGGCCTGACGTGTGAGTTCAAGTGACCTTGACAGAGCACAGGTGCACAAGTAGGTCAGAACCAAGAAGTGCCACAGGCACCAGATACCAAAACTTCCCAAGCTGTGGAGAAGTTGAAGTGGTGGGGTGGGGTGGGAGCCGCACCATGAGGGATGGAGTTGACTTTTTGGCCATAAATTAAAAGGAATAATTATATTTTAAACAAAAAAGACTCAACCATGCCAATATTTCAACTTGTTATCTTTCCAAACAGTTTGGAAAATGAATGGAGGTAATACAGGAAGTAAAGAGACCAGTTATGAGATTATGAAAGTGGTCCACTAAATATAATTAAATAATAAAAGAACAATACAGAGCAGGCAAAATAAATCCAACTTGGCGACTGATGACAGATACAAGGGATGAGGCATAACAATGAGTGAAGGATGATTCCCAGGTTTAGGGACTTAGTACCTGATGGTCAAAGATTCACTACTAAATAAGAAAATAAAGGCATTTTAAAGGAACAGATAAAATAACACAGTCGTGGACATGTTGAGTTTGAAATGCTACTATAAATCCCGAAGAAGATATTCAATGGAATGTGGGCTATCTAGATGTAGAAACAAGAAAAGATGAGGATGTCTATTTAGGAGACATTACCACACTGGCAGAATTTGAAGATGCAGAAAAAAATGGGCACACTAAGAAAGAAGAAATATGGAAAAGGCGAAAGTCTTCCAGACACCAACTTTAGGAGCAAGAATGATAAAAGAAAGCCATACGGGAGACTAAAAAGTAATGAAAAGGAATGAAAATGATGTAGGAGCCCAGAGAAAGGAAACTAAAGAAGCAAGTAATGCTTCTGTAATTTGAAATTCAAAAGCACGGTCAAATAAGATCACTTATGGAACCATCAGTTCAGCTTTTAAAAGACCGCTTAGCAAAAGAACTCTGAGCACGGTGGCAAGTGCACGAACTCAGGTGCCCGAGTTGGCGTGTGGGCTGAAGGATGAAGACGTGGAAATGAGCTCTTCTAAGCAGCTCTCCCTCAACTGAAGGGAAAGGAAAAGTAAGGGCATTTCCTAGAGAATGGAACAAAGTAAAGGAAGAAGTTTTGTTTTTTAAATGATAATACAGCTTTCAAGATTTTCATAAACTGAGGAGGAGTCAGTGGAGATGGACATGGGCAGGGGAGACACAGTGAGGGCACGAACCTCGGTAACACCAGGATGGAGCCAGAAGCTAAGGGGACAGGTGTCAGGAGAGCCCCAATCCAGAGGAACCCACTGGCCCCCAAAGAAAGGGAAGGAGGGGGATGGAACCAGGCAGTGATAGGTGCACAAATTGGTTAAGTGAGAACTTGAGGGAGTTCTTGCCTTGACAGGTCCACGTTTTTGGGTGGCAGACATGAATCTGTGAGAATGAGAATGGCGTTGTTCAGGAGGAAATAATGGCAATGGCAATGAAGTCCCAAAACTCCCCTTGCAGGCAATGCAGGTACCTCCTGAGACTCTGGGAATGGGTCTAACACTCCCCTTGTGGAACAGTAAAATAATTAATTTCATGATAAAAAAATATCAGTTTGTATGTTTATAGAATCATGGGTGACAAGTTAGTAAGAAAATTAGGAAATGGGTCCAAAGGTCACTATGAACAACTCATACAAGATAACTCTAATACACTCTTAACATACATAAAAATAAAAACATTACCCAAATAGAACTGAAATAAAACATGCATCACCTTTGCAGAGTAATGATGCTCTTCACAGTATTAACCAACCAGACCTTAATAAATAATGCATGTTAAAGATGATACCTACTTACATTTTAATGATCATGAGAATGGAGGATGGCTATATAAAAATAATACAGTGTACTGGTCTAGAAACATAAACCAAATAATCTACAGAACTACAGTTGCCATGGATTTTATAACACAATTTATCTACCTGATTCTGGCAGCAGTATACTCAGGTATGACTCATTAAAACCCAAAAGAAATATAAATAAAATAAAGAAAAGGAAAAATCACTATTTCCTATGGCAGTTGATAAACCTACGTAAAAATAATTCCTCAATCTGTGAGATTAAATATTTTAAAGTTCTATAGAGCTTTTAAAAGTTGGTGGGTAGCAAACTAGAATGGATTCAACAGAAACGAGTCGCTGACAGAAATTAAGGGGTTCATGGACTACGTCAGAGAGACAATCACATCACGGCACTCCCGGAAACCAGCCTCTCCCTGCAAGGCCATGGATGGATCTGACCCTGCACGGTGATTTTTATTATTACAAACTAGTAACAATGGGAAAAATGAGAAATTCTTTGTGCATTAACAGAAGATGGCTAACAATGTAATCTAATAAACCAGGAACTCCTACATTTCCTTCACCTTGGAATAACTGGACAATCTACCACAGAAACTTAGCCTACGGAATGCAGGGACAGCGTTCAAACCTCCTAATGAACCCTCAAGTTTCCTCACTTATCTTTCCATCAGATTACATTCCATCTGTGTTAGTACTTAACTTTGCATGTCATCATGGTTTTCTTTTGTACCTGTCAGCACTCAGCAGAGTGTCTGGCATACATAGATGCTCACTAAAAAAGAAAAACTAGGAAGGGAGTTGGGATAAGCAAAGTGAAAGAAGGTGGTCAAAGGTACAAACTCCTAGTTATGAATTAATTAGGTTCTGGCAATGTAATGTGCAACATGACGATTATAGTTAATAAAACCATACTGTATATTTGAAAGTTGTTTGGAGTAAACTTTAAAAGTTCTCATCCCACCAAAAAATTATCATTATGTGTGGCAATGAATGTTATCTATACTTTTTGTGATGATCATTTCACAATAATTATATACAAATATGTGGCTTATCAGGTACAACTGAAACTAATATAATTTTGTATGTCAATTATATCCCAATAAAAATTTAAGAAAAGCTGAAGAAAGCACGGTTATGACAAAAAATAATGAAAGCATGATTATTATGAAGAAATACATAAATTCTGGCCAACTCCTGATCTCTACCATTCCCAAGATCTTTAGAGAAGTCGTACAAATTTATATAAAAGATTACTCCCCTTAATTACCTACAAGAAATGTAACAGCATGTACAAATAACACACAATCATTAATTATGATGTAAGTTACAATTTTTGAAACTTCCTTTTTCTCCAATGACCCAGCATTTGTGTCGTCTCTGCTCTGACATTACAAACGATGACCTAGAAGTAGCTGATAGGAGCATGTACTTCATTGGTTCTTTCTGGGTTTTTTGTTTCTATTTCTTTTTTTTGCTTAGAGATTCTGATACTGTGATTTTATGATTTTAAAGTACAAGATTGTTAAACGAAGTCAATTGCCATGGATTGGAGGCAGAGCAGAGGAGTCACATGCAGTAATGTTGACTTTTGCACTTCCACAAACCTTTCTAAGACTTTTTGGAGGCATAGGAAGTTCCAAATCCTGCTGGACACTGCTTAAGGAAATGCTTTGTTCAGGCTGTTTTTAGAGAAAACAGTCAATAACTCCGCTTGCTCCTTTGAATTCAGCTGCACCAGCTGCTTACTTAATGACACTAAAATTAGGAGCTTTCTTCTAATGGGGGCCACACTGAAGCCCCTTTGGTATACTTAAAAGTTTCCAAACAAAATCTTTTAAAAGATACACACCAATAAACACACATCCAAAGAATAAATTATTTGCCAAACAAAACGGTCCCCCAAAAAAGTTAAAAAATTGACTGTGGATGAATAAACCTCAATAGCTAAACTTTAATTAATTTACAAAGTAAAAGCACAATGTATTTCTTAAAATATTTTCCTAAAAACATGGGACATGCATTGACTGGTTAATATTATTCACTACTGCATACATAAATTCTAATTAATATTATTCATTATTGCATATATGAATTTAACAATGCCAATAGTGGCATCAGAAACTCAACCAGAAGGAATGCCTTATTAAACCTTGCAACCTGCCTTCCCCCATTTTATATTCTCATTAGAAGCACCACAGCAAGAGACAAAATCCAGCAACACATACTTGTTTACTCTTATTCAGAGGTATTTTCTTCATACTGAGGGGCTGGAAAATCAAAAAATAAGCAAGTAAAAAAAGTCACTGACTAAACACTAAAACAAAACACTGCTTCTGCTACTGTTTTCTCACTCTTAAATGTGTGTGCACGTGCACAGGACACACATGCACAGGGCACACATGAACATTTTCCAACTACTTCTAAGCTCTCTTTTTTTTGTCCTTCAGTAAGTAAAGTCAACTCTGAAATACCCAAGCAACTGCTGGGGAGGCTCAGGAGAGATCAACCCAGCGAGAATTTATAAATGAGTACAGCATCGCCCCATGCCCCCCTCTTCTCTGCTCCCAGAAAAGAAAATGTGCCGTGGGTCTGAGTAGAAGGCTGGGCCCGGAGACCTTTGGGTCGGACTGTGCAGGTCCTCAGACAGCCTTCTCTGACTTACACGTCAGGGTGTCTGACTTACCACCAGCTTACCCAAAACTCCCAGGTGCGTCTGTGATACGTGCAGAAGTGAGACCTGAGTGACTGCGCTAACCAACTCCATCTTGATGGGGTAAGCCTGGCTAGAGGTAGGGTGTCCCTCAATGCAGAAAAGGAAGCGAACAGACAATGGGGAAGTGACAGACAATGCTTGGAATGTTCCTGGATATCAAAAAGGCATCATTTCTACAAAGGATCTGAGGCACGGCACAGCAGTGCGCCAAAAGGGCTCAGCTGTGATTTTATTCAATTCAACAAATATTTATTATGCATCTTTTGCCAACTCAAATGTAAGAACTCCAAAGTTTATTTATATCCTCAGGGTATAAAAGAGTACTGGAACAGAGAGTGGGCACTTAATAAATGTAGAAGGAAGGAAGGGGAAAAAAGCAGAGAAAAAAAAAAGGAAGGAACCTTTCCAGAGCAGGTCTTTGCTAGCTACTGGCACCTGGGCCCCATGGCTGATTAAATTACCAATTAAATTACAATCTCTGAAGAGTAGGGAAAGGCACTAGTGTGTTTAAATACTCATGTGATTCTAATCTGCATCAAATCCTGAGGACCACTGCTCAATAAACAATACGTTTTCTATCCTTGTGAACTTGATAAATGAAAACAGAAATCTAACCTCCATTTAATAACCACATGTATGTTTATGGCCCTTACAATTACAGAGGACACTAATCTGTTTAAGCAAACATCATCCACTTCACTTTCCTGAACAAAAACTTTTAAAAAGAAGAAATAGAGAAACACCAGGACATTCATACAAACAAAACAAAACAGGATTTTACATTTAGTGAAGTTTTCCAGATCAGCACACTCGCACAAAATGTCTCTAAATAGCTGAGAAATAATTACGGTATAATTAGAGGTTTTCAAACACATGAATCTGACATTAATTTGAAGATTAGCTATTTTGTTATACTCACATATGTTTTTTTTAAGCAGTTCTATTCGTAACATCCAAAACTGAGAACAACCCCAATGTCCTTGAATACCTCTACTTTTAAAAGTAGGTTTTCTTATGAATTGTGGTAATCACTACACAGCTCTGTGAATGTACTAAAAACCACAGAACTGCATACTTGAAATAGCTGAATTACATGGTATGTGAATTATATCTCAATAAAATTGCCCTATATAATTTTTAAAGTAGATTTTTAAACTATATTAAAAATGACTTCATAACTGTACATGGCCTATTGTAGTTCACAAAATATTAATACCGATCATTTTTAACATTAAATCTCATTTTCTTTTTTCTTATCCTCCTAAAATCAAGGGTGCTTTCCATATGAAAGAATTTGGTTTCAACAGCTTTTAAGGATTACAGCCTGGAGCAAAAATTTGAAACTGTAAAAATTAATGTTAAAATACTGAAATGAATGATATTATAATTGAGAAGCAGGAGATGAAATGTGATTATTAGTGAATCACCAGCTATGATGCAGTTAAAATAAAATGGGCCTAATAATCAGAATTCCCAAATCCTACATGTGAGAAATTACTCAAAATTTCAATGAAAACTATAAATCAGAAGTTCACTCTAAGAATCAGCTGAAGCAAAGTTTTAAAAATCATTTGAAAATGGTTTGGTGCTTGAAAAAACACAGGGTTGAAATTATTTTGGCTTTTTTACAAAAGAGAGAGGACAGAGTTCAAAGAGAGACTATGACTTTCTCCAAGAATCTCTAACGTTTTGTTCTCCACCCACTTTTCCCTGTAGCATCACTTAAACTGCTGCAATTTTTCTTGTCTCTGCATTTTCTCATCTATAAAAATAAGACATATTTTGTCTTTTTCAAGAAGTTAATGAACTGCAAATTAAGTCCTCTGCTTTATTCTGAATAAAAGTACAGGTGAGCCCTGGCTGGTGTGGCGCGGTGGATTGAGCACCAGCCTGAGAACCAAAGGGTCGCCAGTTCGATTCCCAGTCAGGGCACAAGCCTGAGTTGCGGGCCAGGTCCCCAGTTGAGGGCGCACAATAGACAACCACACATTGACGTTTCTCTCCCTCTCTTTCTCCCACCCTTCCCCTCTCTCTAAAAATAAATAAATTAATTAATTTTTTTTAACAAAGAAGAAAATTGTGGAAACAAACTGGTGGCCGGCTAACTTCTGCCTATTGGACGTAGCCAAACACAGTGTGTTTTTATACTGTTGCTATTACACACTGCAAGCGGGTTTTGTTTGTCAAGTTGTTCCGTGGTCTTCTGACGAGAGCCCAGCTCGCTAATGAAAAGGGAAAGAGCTAAAAAGAACATTCCTGAGGGGCATGAGTTCTGCTAACAAGGAAAGCAATCTGCGAGTGGTTCGTATCAGGAAGGGTCCACAGTTACAGCAAAGGGGCAAATCCAGCATGCCATGCCCAGAACTGTAACTTTAAATATTTAGAGTAACTAGATCTTCTTCAGAAATCCTATCACAGCGAAGCTCTGCAAATGAGTAGATCACATTTCAAAAAATAGTCATACTTTTCTCCTAAGTATGTTACTATTATGTCCCAAAGATAAAAACCCTATTATTAAAAATTATTTGCATTTATAAAGACACAGGAATATGGAAATGTTTCTCCAAACTTTTCAAGCATTATGTAAAACTGTTGTAAGGCACAATTATAAATGGTTATGAATTTAATATCATTATTTAATTAAATCTTCAATTCTTTTGTAAGGATTCTTATATTAAGTTTCCCTCATTGTGTGATGATATGGAGATATACACACCCACACATGTATGAGCTGCTCAAGTGTAATTAATGATGCACTTTTATTCTCTATTATTGTGTGGAAAACATTCTGACACAAATAAATGAAGCATAATCATTCAGCGTAATGATTCAAATGTACTGATTAATGATACCAAATAGCTTTTCTATTCTTTAGTTAAATTAAAATATTTACAGTCTGGGAACAGTAAGGGCAACCCTAAATGAGTGTTTTCTAGGTAATCATTTTCCCTTACTGAAATCACCTACCTTACCATCATTGAAAATAAGTTTTCATCCATTATAAAATGCACCATTATTTTCTGGGCAAGAAATGAAACTCTTGTCAATTAAACTATGACACAATGCTAAGTTGCCTTCAAAATGTTAAAAAGTGTTATGAGGAGAGAATATGCATCCTAGACTCAAGGATACGGCATTCTATTCCAAAGGCCCTCGGTACATATTAAACATGTTTTAAATGTTACACAAAATATTTTCAAAATTTTTGTTAGAAATAAGCCTGTCACAAAAGACTGCATGATTTCACTTTTCTGATACACAGTACAGAATGATTTCATGTTGAAATACCAAATTTATGGACAGAAAGTAGAATGGTAGCTGCCAGGAGCTGGGAGGGGGAGAGGATAGGGAATTGTTGTCCAGTGGGTCTGGAGTTTCAGTTTTGCAAAGTGAAAAAGTTCTGGCTATCTGTTGCACAACAATGTGAATATACACTACTGAACTTGGATATTTAAAAAGGGAGTGATGGTTTTTTAAATTTATGTTGAAAGGAAAGAAGGGAGGGAGGGAGGGAGGGAGGGAGGGAGGGAAGGAGGGAGGGAGGGAAGGAAGGTGGGAGGGAGGGAGGGCTCCTGAGCCCTACCACAAATCTACTGACTATGAATTTTTGGTGACTGGCATAAAATACTAATCTTTGTAAACCACCCCCCAGGTGATAGAACTAAAACCAGCAGACAGAGATCTATCAAACTCATCAGTTCCCAAGTTGAATTAACTCAAACACAATGCCAGTCACATTTAACACTTCATTTTATTTTTAAAAATAGTTTATAGTTGTATGTAAAATAATTCCTACAATGGAAATTGATCAGCTTGAAAAGGTCACTAAAAAATAGTAATACTGTTGAGGGCAGGGACAAAGGAAGCCCCTTAAAGTTGCTCTATGGTATTTCCTCTTCCTGCCATTAAACTGATACTGATGGGCAGAGCCCAGACCCCGACCCCCCCACATACACTGGTGCCCCAGACAGTATCTGCATCACACTTCTGGTTTAGGAAGCCTTCCAAATCTTCTGTTGGATCTGCAGGTATCCAGAGAGCCTGTGATACCCAACTACTGTCCCAGGCCACTCCTGGGCCAAACGCCTGTAGAAAACTGGAGGAGCAATTAAATAGCAAAGTAGTAAAAAAGGCTGACAGAATAGGTCTTATAACCCAGCACTGCCACTTAATTTCTAGATGATCTTGAGAGAAAACAGGGACAATGACCATGATTCATCATGAAGATTCACTGAGAAAATATGTGTAAAAGAGCACAATAAATGGTCCAAAGTAGGTACTCAGTAATTAGAAAAGGATATTACCACGGCTGCTGACTCTCATCTGTCTCCTTTTTGTTAAAATTTTGCTTTACTGCAACGGAGTTCAGTACTAATCATTCTCTATTAACATGCATGGATTTTTGTTCTCTACTTCTAATTTACCACCTCAAGGATGTTTCATATGATGTTTCTCCTATGTTCTTCAGAGCTCATCATGTGGCATTAAACAACTAGCAGATATTTTACTTATCGAATCAACAGATAATAATTACAGACTTGTCATGCACAAGGCCCCATCCTCGGCACAGGAAATACTCTGATCTCTACCCCTGAGATACAACCCATGCTCATAAGAGCTAGTATGATTTCTTTAATTATTCATTGGAATAAGCAGAAACACATATGTTATAGCATTGCAATGGGCATGGAAATTATCTTTCTGCAGATCACAGTAACTTGTTCCCTTACTCCACTCCTGCCAGAAAAATATCAGAAAATAAGTCACCTTACCTAATTATTAAAATTACCAATTTCAACTGTACAGGCTACAGTCTCATGTTTATCACCCTCAACCAATGGGGTCTATCTAAAAATGAAAAGTACCTACACAGACCTAGTAGCTTATGAAAGAACCAATCAGGTTTTTACCTACAGTATTCTATCGCAAAATTGTTGATTCAAGTGCAAAAGGAATTCACAAAAACAAAAACATAATTATATATGAGGCTGCAAAATATTTCCACATATTCACAGACTGAGCTTTCTCTCTAATTCCAAAATCTCCTTTTCTCTTGTAAAATTCCTTCCAGTTAGAAAAAAGTGTGAGTGAGCTTAAAAAATAATAATTCTTGAGGAAATTAGCTGTACTGTAAGTAGCTAAGACAGAGATTATATGGCACTAAAATAAGGAGTCTGTCAATAAAGAAAAAGCACAATTTTCTGCACTTGTTTAGCACCACACTCTGTTTCCCTCCTGCCCCACCTCATCCCCACCACACCCCAGACTCCACTCTGCGAAGCGACTCTGACTTCCACTCCTCTGAGAAGGACCAATACAAGATGTTTCAGATGAACAAGCACATATTTCTGTACGAGATGAGTATCTAGTTTGCTATTTCTGGCAAAGAACAGAGAATGTCCAAGGTTGTCAGTACAACTTTTATCTCTTATGATTTAACTGGTCCTTCAGCAAGCACAGAATACCACTTCAAAAGAAGGAGAGAATTTTTTTCCCATGATTAAACAAAGAAAGTCAGGAAAGATTTTCCGGGGCGGCAGTAATACCGATAGACTTTCAGCCAAGAGATAAGTTGGTAAAAAATTTTGAGAGAGGGCAATTAGAACATTTTTTTAAGTTATTACTTTGGCATTAAGTAAAGCCCAACAAAGGTAATATAGCATAGAAAAAAATGGATTCATTTGAAATACGGTGCTGGAGGAGAGCTCCAGACCGGACCGCCAGACACAGAAACCAGGGGGCCCTGGAGCAACTGAGTCCTGAAACACAGCTGTAAACAAAATAACAAGGTTGAAATGGTCCCACTTTGGGTGCTTCATGAGCAAACAGGGTTCTTTGGAAAAGTCAGCAAGGCCAGAAAAAAGAGAAGGCAGCAGGAAAAGAGGAAGACCAAATCTGAGATAGAATGACTTTATTAAAGGAGTCATGACCTGGAGCCCTGGCTGGTGTGGCTCAGTGGGTTGAGCGCCAGCCTGCAAATGGAAAGGTCGCTGGTTCAATTCCAGTCAGAGCACATGCCTGGGTTCTTAGCTCTGAAAAAAAGAAGCCACAGACACGTGCCTACAGATGCTCAACAGGGCTGTTGAGGACAGGACACTATGGACAGGGCCAACACAACGGCACGTAAACACAATACAGTATAGAATTAAAACATAAGGAGCAGTGTCTCTGAGATAACTTCAGTTATCTGACATACCGAAATGGGCTGGGCAAAGTGCACACAGTGAACTCAAACATGCTGGCTTTACGAGGGAGTGGCTCATAGAAAGGCAATATTTCTAGTTCATCAATTATTAGCCATCTTATAAAGAATAATAATAAACAGTCCAAATGATTTTGTTTCAACAAACATTTCCTGAATACATCTGTCATGTACAAAATTTTGCAAGTGTTCTAAGATCTAGAGGCATACATAAATCCAAGTCCAAAATGAGTTTTAAGTAACTCAGACCACAATTTACTTTCAAAAATTTGTGCAGTCAATGTTGAAGAACTAGATTCAGCCACAGGAACTTACTATAGATTCAGCCACAGGAACTTACTATGTTTTAATGCTCAAAAGTAATTGAAAAATGGTAATTTCATATGGTTCAGCCTGATATACAGTACCAGACTTTGAAAACTAATGAAATAACTGTGATACAGAAGTCTAGGCAAAATGTCTCTGAGGGTACAGAAATTAAAATGCAAAAAAAGAATTCATTTGCTTTGACTTTGGAAAGCAGGACAGCTTCTTGGAGCAGATGGCACATGAACTAGGAATGAGGTTTTGCGAGTTGGAATAGTTAGAAGAGGGAGTATAGTGGAGAGGAAGTGGCAGATGGGAATTTTAGGGGGAAAGCAAGAACATAAGCACAGGATCATAAAGTGTAACAGAATAATTCAAGTGACAAAATCATCTATTTTAATGTCATAGAACAAGTATGTGAAGTTCATTAATAAAAATTAACTTAAAGTCAATTTACTTGGTGAAGTTGATGTCTCATAAGTCAATAAAAATCTGGGATAATAAAACAAATATAAAGGTTTTCTGATAAACAATAAAAGGAAAATGAAATAAGAGAGTCAAGTCCACCACTCCCTATAAAAGGGCTACAAACCTTCTCAAGTTCGCAGAAGCCTTGAAATAAAGTAATACACTAAAAGCTCCTCACTGCACTACAGATGCATCAAGACCATGCATTAGATGACACCGTTCTGTTCAGTGACTACCGTCCTTACAGACGCCTCTGCCTCTGCCTCCACCCCAATATGGAGGTTTTAGAAAGGCCTCCTTGGATTTAAAGGTCAAGTGCTTCTCACCACTCCACTTACAAATCACTACAAATAACCATTATAAATTTACCACGGTACTGGCAAAAAAAAAAATTAACGATCACTAGAATGTACTGATTGTTTTGTAGGAATAAAGGCTTCAGCATGGTTATGAGGATAGTAATGAATTTTAATCTACTGCTCCATTACACATATTATTCTTAACCATAATAACAGTGTTCCACTTAAGCTTTAAGACAGTATTTAAATAGAAGGTTTAGGAAACAATAAAGCCTAAAAAAATACTGTACACGTATTCCAAATTTAGAGTGAGTAGGAAATGTCAGGGGAATTTTATCACTTCATCAAACAATCAAATACTCTGAGCCAACAACACAAAGAGTCCAAGAAAACAGGAGACGGGAATTTTTTATTGGAGAGTCAGCAAGCTAATGAATATATTAATCAAAGGACACATAAAAAGATTTTTAATTATTTTTTGGCAGGAAGCTTTCTTTTAAGAAAAATGTTAAATGTTGTGCTAGTTATAATGTATAAACACTGAACCCACGGGGTACACATTGCCAGTTAAAGCAGCAAGATAAGGGGCAAATGAAGTTAGGGGACCAAGTGAAGGAGGAATCAGACAGGCATGCAGAGAAAAACACAACACACCTCAGAAGAAAGAAATACGAAGAGAAAAGCACCCACAAGTAAACCTGTATGAACACAGAACAGCTGTCTAACTATTCAAACTCTCCAAACATTTTTATGAAGACTAATAGATGTCTATCGTGTTTTCATTTATAAATGCAAAAATGGCGATAGCTCATCACTTTCTTCAAAGGACACAGGAAGTTACGGCAGAGACCGAATATAAAACCCACAGTCCACAGGTTCTTTCCCAAGTAAAGTCCACAGCAGCGGTAGAGCCTCATGCAAGAAGGATATAACTAGTATTTTTGGAACGAGATATTCCTGTTAAAAGTTAGAAAATATCAAAATGTTATAAAGTAATTGTTGTTTATATACTTGAGCATGATGGGAAGCTTGCTGACGGAAGTTCTAGGAGTTAATCTTAACTGTGCCACGTAACCACAAATGTCATCCATCACGTCTCCATTAGGTATCTTTAGATTTTGAGAATTAGATGGTGCTCTTGTTGACAAGATCCTTCTACAACTTGATGTCAATTTTGTTTTTTCTGGTCTACCAGTTGGGTTTGATTTCGGTTCTTAATTTAAAGATAGTAGGAGATGAATGAAAACCTAAATTCAGTGTGAATTCAAATTTGGCAGTACGAAAGCCCACCTAGGCGTATGACTATGTCTGTCTACATCTTCTCTATACACTATTTTCCTTTCCCGTGTTGCTACTTGAGTCCTGAGAGTCTCCAAAGCATTCACCCAGCCAGCTTCCCAGATGCTAAGACTGTACAGAACCTTGTCACTGATTTTACAGTGGAATAAGAAGGCAGTGGTAGAGAGGCCCGACGAAGGGCTGGTCCTTCCTAAAGACCTGAAGCAGGAGATGTGGTGGGAGCACTGGAGCCAACAGCAAGAAAACCAGCCACTTCCACCAGCAATCTCTTATGACCAGCACACCTGACTACCTCTGTATCATGAATTAACATGGATAAAGCTTTCACCAAAAATTCACATTAATATAGAGCAGGAGTTAGAAAACTGTTCCTATCAAGAGCTAGGAAATAAATATTTTCAGCTTTGTGGGCCAAACAGTCTGAAGCAGGCACAGGCAATGTTTATTATACAAATGGGTAACTGTGTACCAATAAAACTTTATTTATAAAAACAGGCTGCAGGCCATAGTTTCACAATGTCTGGCACTGATTTCATAACTCTCTGAAGTTATTTTTCTGTTAATCCTCACACATTGATGTTTTCAGGGAATTATGAGGTCTGTCAGCTACTATATCATTTGGATGCAACTATAGCAGTAACAAGTATTGCTGAGACTGCCCCCAGCCCCGCTACCAATCACATTCCTTGAGTACTTGCTAGGTACTAGACATTCATTGCACTAACTAGATTACATATAATTCACTGAATCCTCACCCCTCTTTGAAGTAATCACTGTTATTATCATCCTTATTTCCAGATTCAAATATCAAAGCAACCTTGAATGGTTGCGACTCTAATTCTTACCTGCTATTTACTAGCCAGTGGGCTTCTAACCTGAGAGTCCACCACAGCCAATGGGGAGCTTGTAAAAATGCCAGTTCCTGGGCCCTACTTTCAAAAGCTCTGATTGAGTCATCTGGGGTTGACTAAAGGGACTCTGCCTTTTAATACATACTTCTGGGAAATCTGGTGCAAACTGTCAATGGAACAATAAGAAATACTGCAATATTATTCATTTTCACAGCAAAAAGCCAAGTATCTGTATGGGAATAGGGACTGCTGGTGCCTGCCTGCTAAAACCGTAATTTAAGCAACGATTATCCTCACTGAAGATACAACTTTTAGGATCAATTTTACTCTCAGCCTGGTTTCTATTTTATGCAGTAAAATGATATAAAATATACTGCTATTAATATTTTATATAAATGTAAAAGTGGTTTAAATTTTAAAAACAAATTTTTGTTTTTAATTGATTATTTGCTAAAGAAATCAGTGTTATTTTTAAGCATGGAGACAGGTTGATGATGACCTGCTAGCATTTTTGTCTTAAAGACGTTAATCTAGTATACCTCTTTCCTCGTATCTCTCAAAACACATACTATCTAGAACATATCACTTGCATGCTACCGAAGATGCTAAAGAAGAACTATGACATCATTTGGCAACAATTTCATTTGACAATCCGGCTTGTTCAATGCGGAGTAGAAAGCATGGCCCAGGACGAAAGTTCAGATACAAAGCAGCAGCTATACAAATTCCGCCATCAAAAGCACACGGAGCTCAGGCAAAGTGCACGTGATGTGAATGTTGACACAGGTCCTCTGTCAGAAGTTATGCAGGTCATGAAAAAACACCAGAATGGTTTCAAAATAAAAATCTTGGCAGGATTTTCTCACCTCTCAAAGAAGCTGATGCCCCTAGGCCCTAAGAACAAAGCCTCAGGTTTCCTGTGTCTAGAATCTTCAGGGTAGCAATCTCAGGAGGACAGAGTTGGGGGCAGCCACAAGGGATGGAGTAGGGAATCAACATTCACAGAACACAAGTCAGGGCTCCAACTGTGGGCCAAGACATGTGCTAAGTGCTGGGACTAAACCAGTAATTAAAATGTACTCCCTGTTCTCAAGGAGTTTATAAACTGATAGAAGTCAGGTTTCTGGCCCCAGTGGGTGCCAGCTTCTACTCATGTCATTAAAGTTCCTGAGCCTCAGGGGGTTTCTTATTTGTAAATTAGAAATAGTAAATTCTTCAGTTGTTAGCATCAAATGAGAATCTCTGTAAACAGTAAGTTACTAATGGATAATTAATTGGAGTTTCTCAGCATATTGTGCAGAGGAAGCCAGAAGTGGGGCAACAACAAACCCCCACCAAATGCACAAAGAGTTAATGAGCAGAAAGGAAGGAACTGCCAGTTACTACGGCCAGGTGCACTCTTAACAAGGAGAACACTAATGAGGGCATGGTCCAGGACAGTTTTACCGATATGCTCTTAACTCTTAGAAATTTCACAAGGATGGATAATTGGAGGAGGGAGTGGTATCCTACAGACTGGGAAAAAGTATGGTCCTGCTCGGTCTCTCTCTCTCTCAACATTGTGAGATCCTAAGGGGCAGAAGTCGGCTAAAAACTCCATGAAAGCTCAGGCCCAACTGCCAAGCAATTCTTACCACTCAGCAAACTTACTGGAACATTCCACCAAGGATAAATACCCTTTTTCAGATGCATTCAAGCCACCAGAGAAATAACTGTGCTGGTGACCATGTTGCCTGCTGCTACACTCTGGGACAAAAAGAAAAATACTAGGGCCATTCAGGAATCAAACTATGGTTGACAGATGATACATTTATGGACATAATTTGACTTATAAGAACCACATGGCTGGGATTCTGAACATCTAGGTTACTATCTTTCCAAAGCCACTATAGAGATTTGAGGTCTTTCAATGACTGAATTTGTTGGTCTAACAAAGTACGTTCATATTAATTCCCCCATTTTTTACAAGGCTTTGATGATGGCCAGATTAGATTACAAATGGGAAAGCACTCTCAAGTGTTAATAGCACTCATAAGTAATTATGATTAAACATACAAACTTCAAGTGCATCCATACCGGGATGTTACAAGACAATTGGCTTTCATTTTTTAGACTGTACTGTAAACTGTACTATTGAAAAATAAGAAACCTATGTAACAAATTATTCTACTACCTCTAGCAATTATCATTTGTAAAAATTCACATGTTCTAATCATCAAAAAAGGTAATCAAACCCTAAATACAAATCCAAGCTTAATTTCCATATAATTCATTTTACTTTATTCATACTATAATATAGTCAATAGTTTTCAGGTAAATTCTGGGGTAAATGAGTCAGGAAACACTTTACAAACACATACACACACACAAAGGTGGAGAGCAGAAAACACACCAGGTTCATGAATGCAGTAGATTCTGTCACCCACTGTAAAAACAGGTGTCACTATGGTCTCTTTCCAATCCTTAAAAAACCCTTCAAAATTTGATGATGGATTGTTAATTCCCATGCCACTGTATTTAGTCACTGATAACATGTTGAAAATTGCAATTAATCTAAACATCTAGGCATTTAAAAATGAATTATTTGCAACCAAGACATCACAAGAAAACTAACTATAAACTGTTATCTCTTATGAATAGAGATATAAAAATCCTTAACAAAACACCAGTAAGCCAAAACTAGCAAAATACTTAAAATTACATATCACAGCCAAGCAGGATTTGTCTGAGGTATGCAAGGGTGATTTAACATCTGAAAATCAATGAATGTAATCCACCATATCAATAGACTAAAAAACAAAAACCATATAATCATACCAAGATATACAGTAAAAGCATTTGACGAAATACAAATTGTTTTCACAATGAAAACACTCAACAAACTATGAACAGAAGGGAACTTTTGTAACATGATAAAGAACATTTATAAAAACAAACTATATCATGTATAATGGTTTAAGACTAGAAGCTTTCCCCTCTGGGATCAGGAAGAAGTAAAGAAAAAATTGTACTAAAAGTTCTAGCTAGGGCAATTAGGCAAGAAAAAGAAATAAAAGCTATTCACATTGGAAAGGGAGAATTAAAATGAACTCTATTTATAGACGACATGATCCTGAATATAAAGATTACTAAGGAATTAATTTTAAAAATTAGAACTCATATAAATGAGTTCAGCAAGGTTGCAGAATACAAGACCACTATACAAAAGTCAACTGTGTTTCTACATCTTTGCATGAATCCAAAAATAAAGAGAACAATTCTACCTGTAGTTAATGGTACTGTATTGCATATATGAAAGTTGTGAAGAGAGTATCTTAAAAGTTCTCATCACAAGAAAAAAAATTGTAACTATATATGGTAACCAGACTTACTATGGTGACCACTTCACAATATATACTAGTATCAAATAATTACGGTGCACGTCTGAAACTAATGTTATATGTCAATTATACCTCAATAAAAAACAACTACATTTACAATAGCATCAAAAATAATAAAATACTTAAGAATAAACTTAACAAGAGAACTATAAAATCTATAGTCTGAAAACTACAAAACATTGTTGAAAGAAATTTTAAAAGATTTAAATAAACGGGAAAGCATCCCACAGTCATGGTTAATTGTGGTGTCTTCATCACAGTGGTACTTGAGAAAGAAGCTTCCTCATCTTCTGAGAGCGCTGCCAGAAACCAACTTCTCACCCCACAAGTGAAAACCAGATATGCTCAGGTTCACTCCTGCTCACTTGTGGAGGAGCCGGACTGACATTAAAACTGACACAGAGACAGAAACTGGATCCATCCTCGATGATAATGCTGAGATCTTAAATCAAACTAATCCTGAAGACTCACCTACCTCTGGACTCTCTATTATCAGGCAACCGAAGTTCCCTTCATTATTAAAACCAGTTTAAGGTCACTTTCTTTACTCATAATCAAACACATCTTAGTCTGGCCAAATTACACAGTTGGAAAATGCTAATAAATAGTGAAGCATGAATATAATCTTTGAGGCAGGTGTTGAAATTGCGATGGTTGAGGAAAGGTAAACTATGTTTCCCCATGGGGTACTGAATTATGCTCAAAACTTTTTCTAGCTCAAAGATCTTACCTGAGCTCCGTAACTCCATAATTCCACACACAGGAGCTACTCATATGTGTAATATGACCAATATTGAGCTCAGATTCTAACCCCAAATCAACTCTCCTGCAACGTCCCTACATGAATAGCATCACCTATTCTCACATTCACCCTGTACTAAAACTTCAGAATCCTTTCTCTCTCCCAGTTTCTCCACATTTGTATTCTCAGGAGCCAAAACAATACTTTTCAGCACTGGCTGGTGTGGCTCAGTTGGTGGGAGTATCATCTCATAAACCAAAAGGTCACAGGTTCGATTCCCTGTCAGGGCACATGCCTAGGTTGTGGATTTGGTCCCTGGTCAGGGCGTGTGCAAGAGGCAACCCATCAATGTTTCTCTCCCTCCCTCTTTCTCTAAAATCAATAAGCATGTCCTCAGGTGAGAAGAAAAAATTACTTTACATAAAATACTCTTAATTTTATCTATTTCTTGTTTTTAAGACTTTCTTATTTTAGGCTAGACCAGTTTTTACTTTCCACCTAGTCTTCTTGACTCTGGTTTCTCCCCATCAAATCCATTCCGAATGCTGCTCAGATTAAGCTTTTCACATTAACATTTCCACCATGTCGGGCCATATTCAAAAAGTTCCCCTCCCTGAATGCAAAGTCATGCTCCACAATCTACCGCCAGCCCAGGTTAAGTGCCCACTAAAGATTAAACTGGACAGTGGTATTAATAGTGGTGGGTTGTTTCATTTGCTCTAGGGAGGTACAAAAAAGTCACCATGGGCATCTTTAGATGGCTAAATCATCTTTTTGAGACAGACTGGGATCAGTATACCCAAAACTTGGGAAAGAAAGGCAACTTCGTGGTTACACACCCACACTGTGTCTCCTGCTTCTTCATCAGCACAAAACATTCGGTTATTTTCCTCACTTTTCCCACGCTCATGTTCTTGCCTCACCGAGAACAGGTCTGTCTTCTTTCCCTTAACTACATCTATGAAGAAATCATACCTGTGTCTCTCAGTTCTTACAAGTACTTTCCATTTATTAATCAATATACTTGACAGAGCTACAAATCTAAAAAGACATCCTGTTCCCATGGAGATCCCACTGTTCCTTTTTAGTTGCCTCTGCTGACAATAATGTCCAAAATAATATGACATATTTAATGAAGAAATTAAAATCCAGAGATCATAGATATGAGCAAAGGTGGAATTCCACTTAATGAGGAAAAAACTTAGTAAAGTATAAATAACCATAATATAGTCATTATCATTTGCTTATACATGACACGAAGAAGTTAGACTAAATTAATTTTTAAAGAATATTTCAGCTCCTCAATTCTAATTCTAAGGTTTTCCAAAGTACATCATCACATGCAAAAAAGAAAATAAAGTCAAAAAATTTAATTTAAAAATTGTATACAGTTAGAAGGACTATAATTAATACATTATACCTCAGGTCAATTTCCCTAGGTAGGTAAAATAAAGAGAAACACAAATCAATGCAAATGAGCATTATTTTGGTTTAAATAGCAATCCACTTTTTAAACCACTCCAATTTCAACATAAGTTACTAATTACAAAAATATGAAAGTCATTCCTTCCTTAGGGAAGGACTGGTTTTCTCAAATATTTCAGAGTTCACCTGGTATACTTGTGAAAACAATGAAAGAATAGCTGGGGGATATTCTATATTTAAGTTACACAAGTATGTATCCAAGAATTTAAATCAGTATATTTTATAGACTCTGAGGTAATTTTATATATTGTAAATACATTTATCTTTTATATATGTATACCATACTTACATATACTTGTCATACATACAAATACATACAAACACAGCCGAAAAAGTTTAAAATCTTATTCATTCAAATTATCTGTAATCATTTGCCAGATGAGAAAGGATAATGGTTTTATTACTAATAAGTATATGATATATATTCTGCAGGTATTAAGAAAACAACAGCTCCTGGCTTGAAAAAGCATATGCAGCCCTGGCCAGGTAGCTCAGTTAGTTATACAGCACTATCCCAATACACCAAGGTTGTGAGTTCAATCCCCAGTCAGGGCACACACAAGAAGCAATTAATGAATGCAAAAATAAGTGGAATAATAAACTGATGTCTGTCTCTGTCTATCCGCATGTGCGTATGTCTCTCTCCCCTCTTCTCCTCTCTAAAATCAATAAATTTTTAAGCCTATGCATACGGATTTCATGGAGAAGACGTGATCTGACCATGACAGGCTTCCCGAGCAACCTGCACGTCCCTTCCTATACCACGGGGATTGTCCCCTGTCACCACCCTGTGCATTTCTCAGGGGAAAGGACTACATGAGGGATCCCCACAACGAAGCACAGTGCCTGGCACTTTGGAGGGACCCAGTAAATTCTTTTCCACAACCAGAAACACTTTTATATCTACTGTTCTATTAACTTGGCTAATCTTGAAAGCATGTTTGGAGCTACATATTTTCAGCACAAAACACCTCACATAAGTAATATGTTCTATGATTATTCTACTCGTGTTATGCAATGTTATTTCCTTTCTGTTGTTTTGTGCTTTCAGATTTCACAAGGAAACTCAGTTCTAATTTCCATTTCTAAGAATTGGTCAATAAAGTCAACATTTTGTACACTCTGATCATACACCCTCTAGTCTACAAAGTTCACACTTTTTAAATATCCAGGTAGAACAATGATCAGTTCACTTCCCTCTTTCTTCAGATCCATGTCTTTTTTGAGATGTGACTGAAAACCCCACGTGGGACTTCAGAGTAGAAATGTCAGGGGGTAATGGCAATAAAACTGTATTCGGTGAAACCTCAATTGTCTAGAGTCCTCCAGGAATCAGTCCTCCGAGATGGCTGAACTCCTGTTACAGTGAGCACTTACAGGGCCACACATTTTACTCGAAGTCTTAAAGGCCGTGTTTATAAACTGTGTAGCACAGTTACAGCAGAATGTCCTGAAGACCTGAACAATTCTTAGTGACATGAAGGTACCAATTTGCACACTGCTTACAGTGAGGAGTGACCTCTGCCAAGCCCCGTATCTGATTGCAGAATTGCACGGGTGTGTCGGGTTATGTTCGGCATGGTACTGTGATACCGTCAGGGACACACAGTTCCCCCAACACACAAACGTACCCTGTATCTCTTACACCTTCATGGACTCCTCTGAGGAAAGCAGCGCTTTCCCCACCCAAATTCCTACCATCTGCCATCATGTCATGAGCTAGCTCTTCTACTCTGAGGAGGCTCATCCTCTTTAGACTGAGAATGCTGAGCAGTCCCTCTCAGTGTTATGTTCCTTTGCTGACTCGTGCTCAGAGGTTGTTTCTGGAGGTCCTCTTCTTCCCCTGGTAGTTATAAAATTCAGCACGCTTTCATCTGAATCGGTGATAGAAGGTACCGGGTTCCACCAACTCTGAAAGTTTTCCACAGAATAATTCAGACTAAACTCTAAGGTCTATCTTAAATTGTTTATCTTCCTTTGTATCCACTGCCCCTTTCACTAGCACTCAGCACAACAGTGCTCAGAAAATCAAAATGTGACTGACTAGACTACACCCAGCCACAAGGAAAACAGTCCCCCTTTCTCCTAGCACAGAAAAACAAGGCAGCACCAAGTATTACAATCACAATGAGCCTTGATCCAAATACCACAGAATCTCCTAATAAGCAAGATGTAGTCTAAATAAAATGTGGTTACTAGAGATTCAATGGCTTCACTTGATCTCTTCGGAAAAACTCTTTTAAAGGCTAAAACAATGGCCTAGGATTTCCTTCAAGCTTTTTCAAATCAGTATTTGTAAATCATGTTTCTGTTTCCAAGGAAACTAAGTAGGTTATACCTACAGCAAGAAAACTCTACCAATGTCATTTTCCTTTTATCCTTGCTTACACATGTGGTTACTGCTTATGAGAAGGGAAAAAAATTCCCTTCCATATCATGGATATCACCATGAAATGAGAAGGAAGCTGGAGTATCACGTCCTCAGTCTGTGACTCCTCCTGGGAAGACTAGAGTAAAAGCCTGCCCAGAGAGCTCCAAAAAGCTGGAAAGTAATTTATGATCTAGTTCAGTAACTAACCCTCACAATCTGTAGCATTTAGCTTAATTCATTACATGAAAGCTGAAACAAAAAGAGTTAAAAATCTGGACTTATTAGAAACATCAGGTCAGGCATTTCTGGGTTCAAATTCCAAATCTCTTTCTTTGGCTAAGTTACTTCACTTCTGTTTCTAACTCTTCAAAAAGGGAAAATACCTAGCTCACACTGTGCTAATATGAATTCAGTTAAAAATGAATACAAAATACCAAGGTCAGAACAGTTTTGTCTCTGAAAATTCTCCAAGAGCCATGTTCAAAGATGGCAAAACTGGTAGTTATTCAAGAATTTTATATGATGTGTGAAGTAAGGATTTTTTTCTTGCACTGTCATCTTAGAGAGTTTACATGGAGTCATGGCCTTTTCAGAAAGTACAGTAGAGTATTCTTTCTCCAAACATCTGCAAGTAAACTTTTAACTCTGAGAATGTGGACCCACCTTGCTGGGTCTGCAAATACCAAAGCTTGCCCTGACTTTTTCTTCAATCAACAACCTTGATCTTCTCCAATAAAATAGGAAAACTGAGGCACAAATCACAGCATGGATGAGCTCTACACATAACGACAGAGTTTGTTTAAACAGTTTCAAATTCCTAAACACCATGATTAAATCGCAGGAACCTGTGAAGCAACAAAACCCTGACCCAAAGATCCAAATGTTGCATCTGCTGCTGGATTTGCTGCAAAACAAGACTCAGATACTACCTCTCTGCATTTTTAGCACATTTTTAAGTTTTAAGTATTTTCACAAACATTTAACCATACAGCATGCTTAAAAATATAAATGTTATACATATACTCATGTGCTTTTATGATTTAAATGTGTGCAATTGCAAAGCAACTTTCATCGAAAGCAGTAACTCATTATTTTCCCATACTGCAGGCCCAACTCCACAACTGCTCCTCCACTTTTAAAAAAGATTTCTTTTGAATGATAGGTGCATCTATTGGTCGAAAATGCAAATATTCAGAATTCAATTTTCTATTTTCTTTGCTTTATAATACATGTAAATCCAAAATAAGGGAAGAAACTAAGAAATGTAATCAACCAACCAGCTAAACTAATCTTACAGGCCACAGTCAGCCTACAGTACCAAATGATCTTTAGACACTGCTGCTCTAAATTCCCCTCTGTTCCATTCACCTCTTCATTAAATCCCAGGAATTCTGGACCCGGGAATGTAACCATTTCAGCCATCATACTAAAGGCAACTCAGATTTTCAGTTTATCATACAAGGTTAATGCTGAACTCACTGCTCAAAATGTTGAAATTATACACTGATTAGAGGACACTGAGCCCCTTTTAATTAAGTGCTAAAAATGGTCCAGGTAAATGCTAACCATCAGTGTTTGCTTATCCCCTGACAAAAGCTAGGTGTTATAAACTGCTAAGCTAATCAAACTATTATTATTATTATTATTACCACCACTACCACTACCACCAAATCCAGAAGCACCAGGATCTTGGGTGTAACTTCTGACTGAGAGCCCTGAGAGAGGAATTCCTACTTTGCCTCTGACTTTATTGCACTCATGCTCTGTAACCTAGTGCAGGTCGCTGTACCTTTATCTACAGAAGACAGACGATTTCCAAAGCTCCTTCAAGCTCCCAGGATTCTTTAGGCCTAACGCCTTAGAGATCCTATCTATTGAATAATGAACAGCTGTCTCAAACCTCGTCCATGGGTTTGGGTTTTGCCACAAGACAGAATGCGTACTTCCCAGATATTAGTCAATGCCATGGCAAAGCACCCCTGTAGTGGTAACCAAGCACCACAGGCCTTGGGAACCTTTTTTTTTTTTTTTTAATAAATTTTTGTGCAAAGGGTCTTCATCACAGGCTTAACATTTTTTTAGAAAATAGTTTGCTTAGGTCACTTATGTAGCACTCAACTATAATTAAGCAATTATATTCAAAACATTAAAAGGTATTATATTTAAGAAAACAAGTAAACAAGTTCACACTGAAAACTGTACTTCCAAAACCTTAAAGTGGCATATGTTCCGAGGCCTGGTTTTATAACATTAACGTGCATTTACTTTCAGAAGGTTAGGAAAGGCTATTTTTATGACTAACTTTTTACTACTCAACTTAGATTGCCAATATCATTATATAAATGGTTTTAAATAAATCTTTTTGACCTACATCAAGCCCCATCAGTATTTAAGCTCCTCACAATGTAAATCTTACTTTGCTCAGAAATGTAAGCAAGAACCCTCAGATCAAGAGAGAAAGACTACTCAAGACCATCAAACCGAAGCGCTGGTCTTGTATCAGGTGCTGTAACTCTCGGCGTGTAACCACCTTCAGCATGGCCACATATGTTTTCCCACACCACAAACACCAAATAATTCATTTAGCAGATCTTGCAACACAAAGCAGATACTAAGTGCAGGGTACTAGGGCAGCACTTCCAAAGCACATCGATAACATTCTTCCCCTTTTGTGGAATTCCTCACTTGTGAGGCGGCTGTTTCAACCCCTCCTCCCACGGCTCCACGTGGGGGACCACTGTCCGCCCTCTTCGCCCCGGACACCAAGCCCTGCGGGGAAGCGGGCAGCGCGCGCAATCGGGGTGAACTGCTAACAACGGTGCTGCCCACGCACCGTGCTGGCAATTCAAAATCATTCCTAAGTAAATAATGTTTTCAATTATTATTTTAAAAATTTTATTTAAAAAATTCTAGAACACTGCACGATTTTGTTCCGGCTATGGAAAAAAATTTCAGTTCAACATTTTTAGGATTACTAATAGGAATATCCTTTCATTGATAGCATATCCTTTCGTAACTGGTCATTGGAGGGTTTTTTTTTTTTCATAGTGTCAAGTTAAAACAATGATTTGATTTAAAAATGTTGTGATTTCGAAGACGTCAGTCAGTCTAGGTGCTAAGAGATACTGTGAACAGTACGATAGAAAACACCTGTTCAGAGGTCCTCTCCATCCTCTCCATCCTCTCCATCTGTGTGACGGCAGGGGGAGGGGTGGGTGGAGGTAGAAGAGGGCAGAAGGGGAATAAACGGCAATGGAAAAAAGCACAACAATCAACTGTTCTTAAAAGGGGGACTCTACCTCTAAAATAGCACAGCAGGGATATGCTGGCTATTGGTGGTCACTGACAAGCAGACAATCTCCTCAATTGCTTAAGGATTCCCCACAGAGATTTGAAGAACAAAGTCCACGTATTCAATTAGAGGCATCTGGCTAATTTAGAATGCGTTACTTTTATTGGACTCCATAGATCTTTTGGAGAAAAAAAAAACAATCAAAATTAAGAAAATGTTACCTTTTCCTTGAAATGATCTGAAACAAAAGGCAACTTCAAAATCACTATGAATATGTATGAGTGACCCATAATTCATTTCAGCCTAATTTAAAAAGCCTTCATCTGTTATGATGCTATCAAATAAAGGACGGTGATTACACAAATAACCGGGCATCCCAACAAGAGACCTATTCAATACTTTATCACAGCATCACAGTTTACAGCATGATTTAGACACAAATGATAAGAGTTTTGTTAGAAGTAGACGGAGTTAGCTAAAACGTGACATTGGCATAGATCCTGAGAAGTAAACTCAACATGAGAAAGATGAGAACAATTTTTCCCACGGGACTAATTACCTAGCCAAAACTGGGAACTAAAATTTATTGTATCCCGCTATTAAAATACACACACACTATACAAAAGTAAAGAAGCATATAAAGGTAACAGAATTTCCCAGAGGAGGTGTTTTGGGGGCTGTGAGCCATCTTCGTCGCACATGCTGCACTTTATTTGGATGATTTGCACATTTTGTTTCTAGACAGCTCTGAGTACTGCGTCATTACTCCTCTGCGGGCGGGCAGAGACAGGCAGTGAGTGATCGAACTCAGCGCTGTTCTCCAGCGTGTGTTCAACCACAGCGTCACAGCCTGACACTGCTGCAGAGTCACATAAACTGAGACTCACAAAGATGAACATGGTACCAAAATGTCTTGACTTGTGTCTCCTCTGAGTTGTTACGAATTACCTACTACTCAATCACATATGGTTTCGGAGAATCTACAAGCTGGAAGTTTTGAACGCCCAGGACACTCCTTTCTTGGTCAAGGCAGATTCGGTTTTTACTATACTTGTCTTCAGCTCCCCCTACATTTTGCTCAACCTTTTACTTTCTGTCCCTGGTACCACCATTTCCCAGGGTCGAGGGCTGGAAATATAATACAGCTAGAGCTAGCATCCAGTTTCAGAAGTCCATCATTTTCTGTCAAGAAAGCATTTTCCTACTTTGCTATATAAGTTCATGAACATATATACAGTTTTACTAACTAAATCCATCAACTTCTAAATTCATTAGATTTATTTTAAGAAGCAATACACAAGCACACCACCAGAAACCAATAAACGATGGTGGCTATGAGATAAAATATGGAGTGGCTAGGCTCACATTTTAAACTGCAGAGTAAACATCACTAAAGTAGGTTAGTTTGCCCTCTGTGCCCTGTACAGATGCCACAGGAGTACTGTGGACCTGTCCTTTGTATACTTTACCCACTTCTGTTAATTTAATTAATTTCTGAAATTGTTGGGTGTTTGTCTTTTCTTTCGGACAGTAAGCTGCACAGTTCACAGTGGGCTGGGTCGCCGTTATGCTCAGTACATCAGCAGGTCCGTGGACATCGGGGCCACTGATTGTTTTTATGTTGGTAAGAGATCTGTTCTTCTACTAAATAAACACAATGTTTACTGGCTGACAGTATATATAAATCTCTAAAAACAAGGTGGAGACACAAATATGCATCTCAGATGGGCTGTTTAAGACAGGTCAGGAGACAAACTGTCCAAGAAAACAGGGACTTATTTAGCCATTTCAGAATTCTTCAAATACAAGTGTTTTCTAGAAATACAATTATATGAGTTTTATAATCTCCAAAATAGAATTGGGTTTTGTTCCTACTTCTAACTTTATTGTACACTATTTGTTTAAATTTAAAAAATACCAATCTGATTAAAAAAGTGAAACACAGGAAACAAAGCGAAGAACAATAAAATAACATCACTATCATATTTGAATCGGTCTAATTAGAAGCATCATAGAATACACCATGGGATAATTTGATATTACTGTAGGTTTATGCATAACACAAAAAAATTACTGAGAAGGCAAGGGAGGGGATGGAAAGGCAGAGGAAAAGAGGGGAAGTGTCTTTGGTAAGAGAGTAAATCCATAAATACATATGGAATAGGATGCACAGACCGAATTCCTGGCTTCTCTCACCAAATGCACAGGTGGAGGAGACAGCATTACTTGGCTTCCAACCTGAACACATTAACAGAAAGAGAGCTTCCAAAAGAGAACCTTTTTCATGAAAGTATGAAGTGCTTTTTCAACTCATACTCAAGCCCTGAAAATAAAAGTATAAAAAGGAACACACATTGTACCTGATTACCTCCAAAGGTAAGAGAGTAAGAAGGCTCTGCAAGGTGAGAGGGAAAAGTCTTTCATACCACGTGCCAGGAAAGAATGTGCCCAGGGAAAAAAAGAGAGAGAGAGAGGGAGGGAGGGAGGGAGGGAGGGAGTTAGGGAGGGTCAAGCCGAAACACTGATGCTCTCGGCATCACATCTTACTGTATGATAAAATTAAGGTAGTTATGAGACAGCAATTTCTTGTCAGTCTGAAAAAGAAAGAGTACAGCTGAATTTCACATATGTGATTGAGCCCTTATTCTACACAGTTTGGATCACAGTAACTGGGAATTCAAGGCTATTTATAAAATATTGTCCCTGTCCTCAAGGCACTCACAGTCAATTATATTTTATGATCATATTTTTTGCTTGCTAGCTGTTAAAGGCTTTGGGTGTTTCACTTGTAGATAGAAAATGCTTGTAGAGCTTTAAACAAGCAACTATCTGAACTGATATTTGAGATTGTTTTGATTAATACAGGTGTTTCGACAGCTGCCATTATCAATTTTTTAATTGGACATCTTAGATATTGATGTTGAGTTCAAATATTTAACACGAAATTTTCACTTCATCATCCGAAATGTTGATGCATTATTTTAAATATTGGTGAAATCATAATATACTTCACCACAAAAAGTTAATGGTTTCTAATATAATGAAAGTGGGATTACTTTAGCGTACTTTATAATTGAATTCCCATTTCTTTCACTCAACACTACATTTCAAAACAAATTTTTTTCCAATTTTTAAATGTTCAATTTTTTTCAAAGTGTACATGTTATTGATTAGCAATAATGATATTTTCTAGAGATGAAACCAATGCATACTTATAAAAGTGCCCACAGGAATTCTGCATGTTTCGCTCAGGTATCAAGATAATAAATTAAATCATATCCAAAAAATATGACCTCCTAGAAAACAGGTGATTGTCTTCTGCTACACAGATCATTATTAGACATCTGCTTTAACACAGGTACACGCGGTTAACTATGTTTCTCTATCTCTAAAGACATTAAGGTGTTTAGCAACTCAAATCTGTTTCCCTATGGACCGTACAGGGTGGGGCAAAAGTTGGTTTACCATTGTTTGTATGGAAAATAATACAGTAATTAATGCATAACAATACAAAAATAAACTGTGTTTCACATACTGACAAATGTAAACTTACTTTTGCCCCACTGTATATAGTACAGCCAAGCCAAACAACTCAAGAAAGACTTACTTATTCTTCCTATGGGTTATGATAGTGTAGTCTTGGTAATAGATTTAGTTTCGATTCAAAACAGCTCAGAGGAGAAAAGCATAAAGATGTCTCTACCGGACACAAGTGTATTCAGGATTCAACTTCTAAGAGCAAAATATTCTGGATAGAGTTGCTATGCGATTCTACTCCAAACATTCCCATCAAAGCTTGCCAGCACGGTATCACTAAGGTAAAATCAAGAATTTAAAGATGATTCTAAGTCCATAGAAATAAGAGTAAATAGCAATGTTAAGTCATCACTTTTTAGATCATTTTATGTTCTACTCATGAAAGCATGAGGTGGCTAGGGACACATACCAATTTAAAGAATAGAAAAGCATCTTAGAGAAATAAACCAGACACATGTTAGAAACGAGAAACCAGGGAGAGCCCAGCAAAACCAGTGAAGACCTGCCCTGCACTGCAGGACTGCGCTCCCAAGCTCGGTCCAAGAATGACCTGATGAGGAGCCAAGTGAAGGAACCAGAGTAAAAAATGTGCACGCCTGGGCCTTCCGATTTCAGAGTCAACAGTGGTTGCAACAAATGCACCCTAGAAAGTTTCACAAGAAATGAGCAAGTGTTAAGACAAAAAATATTTAGTCACAAGTTACGTTAGATAATGTGTCTCAGTATCAGAACTTAGGCTAACACACATGGGGTCCTTCAGTTCTCATTCCACAGAAACTGCTATCTTAATCTTCAGTATACAATTCAGGCACATTTATTGCAATGCTATGCTTCTTCACGTGCAGCATTATTCATCTAAGAAACTGAATGGATTACAGACACTTAACACTCAATAGAGATCATAAAAGGGCTCTTTCTAAATTATTTTCAAGTATATCTCTCATCTCCTTGAATGAATATGTGCTTACGTTCTCTGCAATAGCAATACTAATTGCTCCAGGTCTAGGTCATTCGGGCATTCTTAGAATCTTTTTAGGTCAACTTTTCAACGCTATTAGGAAATCACACAATCACTGAATTCTGACGGACTGCAGCTACTCGAAACTCTTTGGGAAACTCTAAATGTTCATTTACATATTATCTTTCTTCAAGAAGCCACGTACAACTCCTCCAAGAGCAAACGACAAAAAGTTAACAGAGTCACATCAAATTTTATACTGAGAGTAAATACACTCTGTTTTTAAACATACATGGAAATTTTATCTAAATTACTCATATTGCATGACCAAAAATTTTCAATAAATTCTAAAATGTGGCATTTATGTATCAGATTCTAACTAAAAATGAGTAACAAAATGTAAAATCCAATCACTTTGAAATAACCATTAGAATATGTAAGAGAAAAAAAGCACTAAATTTGAACATTTTTAATCATACACTAGTTATTTTTCCTTTGTTCCTTTTTATTGAATTCATTGGGGTGACACTGGTTAAGAAAATCATACAGGTTTCGAGTACACAATTCCACACCACGTCATCTGTAGACTGTACTGTGGGTTCACTGCCCCAAGTCAAGTCTCACTGCATCACTCTTTCTCCCTCCTCATACCCCCCCACCTCCCCCGTCCGCCCCCTCCCTCCCCCCACCAGCCATGGAAGCTTATGAACAAAATGAACTAACAAGCAAAATAGAGACAGACTCATAGATTAAAACAGTCTATTTTTAAAGATATAAAGTACAAAAATCATGAAATTAAGAACTGCTTTATCACCAAACGGGCAATTTAAAAGTATATTGTCTAAATTTATGCTACTGAACTTGAAAATAGTCACAAAATTATTTTGGAAGTAACCATAAATATCAATCAATATTGACTTGAAAGGAAGAAATCTGACTGGATCAGTCCCTACAAAACAGATTTTGTGGGGTGTGATGTGGCAGAGGACAAATAATTATTTTTTAAAAAAAGATAGGTACAAAGTTTCTCAACGTTTTAAAAAATAGGTAACTTATGTTGAAAGAACTTTTAAAAGATTGTTCTGATGCTGCAGCAATGACTCCAAAGCAAAATAAAACATAGAAAACTTACTGATTTATTATTGAAAAGTAACTTCGATAATAACAAAGCATCAATATGTCAAAGAGGAAGATCATGAGATGCTCAAAAGCTTTGATAAAATTCAAAATCTGTTCTTAGCATAATTCTTAGTGGAGGGAAATAAGAAACGATGCTTCTTTAACATAAAAATATCCATCCAAGCCAATGGAGATCTCCTACAAAAACATACCAGCAATGACCAATCAGAACATATAAATGGTCAAGGGGGACATTCACCGAAGCAAGTACATATAAGAAACATCTATAGAACTTGACATAAAAGTTGCTACATTTTACTGGAAAAAACAAAGGTCTGAATTAACTGTAAATACATGTCACATTTCTAGAGAAATAAAATAATTATAAATATATAGAAGAATAAAGTGGCAATAATAATAGCTAAGACAAAAATTTATGGAAGATTTGAACTAAACTTTATTAAAATGTCTAAAATATAGTAATTAAAATATAGTGAGACTAAGGACAGGAGACCTCAAATGTTTCAAAAGATACTGGAAATCTAGAATTTTTCAGTGTAATTCTTCATGTTTCTCAGTTGGCTTAAATCTAGGAAAGTATTGTATATTTCCCAAAAAAGCACTTTTGTGGGCTAACCCAGCCACAGTGGACCTCAGCCCTACCCACACCCAGAACTTCCTGCCTCACCCTGAGCTCAAGCTGCTTCCTGTGCCTGGACAGCCCTTTCCTCTCCCTCCACCCATTGGAAAGCAACCCACCCAACAAGGCGTGGCTCATAGGCCATCCCTCTACAGAGCAGTCTTAGACCCTCTAAGAGGAATTACCATCACTTTCCCTCTACTACGAGGATTGCGGTTCTTATCACAGCTTCACTTGAGAAGCTATCCGATGTGCTCTGCCTTTTCCCCTGGATTGGAAAGCAGGAACAATGTCTGATAATACCTGCTCCTACCTGTTAGCCAGACAGAGTGATGATGCTTTGTGCACAGCTTCTGTAATCCTCTCAACAAATGCAGAAGATGCTATTCCCATTTTATAGTCATGTAGTGCAGTTCAATGACTAAACAGGCCCTGGGAGGAATAGGATTCTGATTCTTTTTGCCAGATTTCACCAACCATATCACAGTTAGCCTCAAACAAAAATGACCTGGGATTTTCCTCTGAAAGGAGCTTAGCGGAGTGAGAGATACGGCTACGACAACGAGGAGTGAGTCTGAGGGTAGGGTTTAGGCACTTGTGGTCCAGAAAGAGGGTGTAAGTACCACACGAAGCATCATGGCAGTCTAGCAAGAATTCTAATTCTGGACCTGAGATTTACTTCCAAGATACAATCTGTATCCAATATAATCTAATAAAACACAATTTAACTTAGCACATGCTATTGATTCACTTGAACTCCATGTACTCCATTGGGAAAAAGAAATACATTGAAACTGTACTATATAATATGAACAAAAATTTGAGTCGTAAGACATATTTTGAAATATCCTTCATATTATTTTCATTTTAAGTGCAGTGTCAAGTTTTTATAAAACCTACTTTGTCACTGTTCTATAGCAACTAAAAATAAGTCATCTTTGAGATCACTATACTAGCTTACCTTAAGAGAACTGAAAATAATCCTAAAACAATTTGTTGAAAATTTCTTAAGTGACAATCACTTTGTTTGAGACATTTCAGGAGCTATGAGTGAAAAAAGACAATCTAATGACAAAGCTCTCAAGAAATGATATGGAATGCCCTATTAACCATTCATCCTAAAGAACACAATTTTTTTTGCAGTGTCTTTAAAAGTGCATCTTGCATAGGGAAACATCTGTGCCAATGAAAACATGAATGGTCTTTTTAAAATGTTATTAGTGCCCTGGCTGGGTAGCTCAGTTGGGTGGAGCACCATCCCAGACAGCAAAAGGATGCAGGTTCCATCCCCGGTCAGGGCGTGTTCAGAAGGCAATCATCAATGTTCCTCTGTCACATCAATGTTTCTCTCTCTCTCTCTCTCTCTCTCTCTCTCCCTCTCCACCTCCACTTCCCTCTCAGCCCTCTGCCCCCTAAAATCAATGGGTAAGGATTAAAAAAAAGTGTTACTAGTTGCTAAACTAGAAATATAGTCTTCTAAAATGTAGTCTTCTATTAGAAAAATAGAACGGCATGACTCCTCTTTCTTTTTAGATTTTTAAAGTATATGACATTTTAAGTTCCATTTATTAAAAAGGATAAGACGTTAAGAAAAGTTAAGCACTTTTCTGGTCATTTGTAAACTTGTTTAATATTTGTTTAAGGTTAGAAAGCCATAAATTTCAATCAATCAATCATACCTTGGCTTAGATTTTAAGTTCTTCATATTTAGTATTTGTTTTTATGGCCAAAATACTTAACTCTCCTTTCAAAAGAAAAAGGGATGCCAAATTTAATATATTATCATACCATGAACAGGGGCTAGCAGACTGTAGAGCCTATGGCCTGCTTAATAAGGAGAATAGCGTTTACATTTTTTTAGAATTAATTTGTTTGTTTGTTTGTTTTTAGAGGGAGGGGAAGGGAGAAAGAGAGGGAGAGAAACATCAATGTGTGATTGCCTCTTGTGTGCACCCTAAAGGGGACCTGGGCTGCAACCCAGGCGTGTGCCTTGACTGGGAATCGAACCAGTGACCCTTTGGTTCGCAGGCTGGCACTCACTCCACTGAGCCACACCAGCCAGGGCAGCTTTTCCAGTTTTAAAGGTTGTAAAACATATGTATTTTAAAGGGTTGTAAATATATGCATGCATATCCACACATGCACACACATATGCATATACCCTCAGACACCTTGGAGCCAGCACAATCTAAGATTTAAGACCTTTATGCAAAAGTCTGTTGACCTCCCCATCAGAGTATAAGAGTTTTTTGTAACTGTGGGCCCCTGTACAGCCACTCACTTCACACTACCCTGTAAGCTGCCAAAGGGTCCGAGCCAGAAGTACAAGTAATGAAGCTTGGTGGGGGGATGATTTTTTTAAACATCTTTTATAATTACTACAGAGACAGACCACTCGAGTCTCACACATGGCAGCCTCAGGATGACAAAGTGGCTTCAGGAAACCATCCTATGCTTGTACTTGAACATACTGAGATTTGAGATGGAGTGCATACCTCACAGGTGGGGGTTAAAGGAGCAGGACATGCTATTTCATACACACTTCCCCTCCCGCTAACTTCTCCAGCCCCGTTCTTCCAGCATACTCTTACTCCTCATTCAGCTCAGGTCAAAAGGTTCCTCCTCAATCAATCCTCCAAATTCACAAAGTTAGTTCACCTTTTAACACTGTCAGAATACTCTATACAAACTTTTATTACACAATTTATTGTAACATTTTTTTTTTTTAATTTTCAAAAACAAATTGAATTCCTGCCCTGGTTGGTATGGCTCAATGGACTGAGTGCCCACCTGCGAACCAAAAGGTTACTGGTTCGATTCCCAGTCAGGGCACATGCCTGGGTTGCAGGCCAGGTCCCCAGTGGGGGACATGCAAGAGGCAACTGCACATTGATGTTTCTCTCCCTCTCTTTCTCCCTCCCTTCCCCTCTCTCTCTAAAAATAAGTAAATAAAATCTTTTAAAAAACTGAATTCCTGGGCTCAAACCGTATCTTGCTCAACTCTGTGCCCCTGGCATTTAGCAGAATGCCTTCCCAATTGTGAAGGAGGGTGGTTTCCTGTGGCTGACCTAACAAATTACTACAATGTGGTGGCTAACAACAGAAATAATTCTCTCACCACCGTGGAAGCCGAAAGTCCAAAGTCAAGGTGATAACAGGGCCACACTCTCTCCAGAGGCTCTAGGAGAGAATCCATTCCTTGTCTCCTCCAGCTTCTGGTGGCTGCTAGCATTCCTTGGTGTTCCTTGGCTTGTAGTCACATCACTCCACTCTCTCCCTCTATCTTCGTGTGGTCTTCTACTCTTCTGACTCTTATAAAGGCACTTGTTGTTGGATCTAGGGCCCATTGAGGCAATTTGGGATGATCTCGAGATCCTCAGTTACATCTGCAAAGGCCCCGTTCCCAAACAAGGTGACACTTACAAGTTCTAGGGAGTTAGAGATGGACACATCTTTTTGAGAGCCACTAGTCAACCCACTACACTGTGCATTCAAAAACTGTGTTCATTTTTCTCACCCTATATCCAAATGAAATAGATTTTTCCTCTAGATAAATCCCTAGAAGAAAAACACATAAAGTAAAGCCCTTATTTCCTTCTCTTCTCTGCTACCATCCCATTCGAAAAGCAATCACATAGCCAGAACCTTGGGAACTTCAGAGGTTATTTCTTTACTCTTAGAGGACAAAAAGCCCAAAGTTAGATGCCCTTGCTCACAAACCAACATTTGTTGTTCATACAGTAATTTCGAAAAGACTCTCTGGATGAGGCTTCGATCTCTCAGACTTTACACATGGCCACGACTGTTTTACGACATGCGTCATTTAACTTGAGTGGAAGAAAGTCAAACTATTAAGAACACCCTCTTACAGAAAATGTAACCAAGAGTTAAAGCCTTATTTCTCAGGAAACTAGGCTTTGAATCTCTTATGAACTAATGTTTGCATGCACCCAACAAATGTATATACTGAAGACCTAACACCCAATGTGACTGTATTTGGAGATTGGGCCTCAGAGGTAAATATAGGTTAAATGAAGTCAAATGTATATCCCCTTGTCCTCTCTCCCCTACCTCTTCCTCCTGCTCCCCCTCTCTGCCAAGTGAAGACACAGCAAGAAGGAGGCCATCTTCAAGCCAGGATGAAAGACCTCACTAGGAACCAACCCTGCTGGACACTGCTCTGGGACTTCTAGTCCCCAGAATTGTGAGTAAAGAAATTTCTGCTGTTTCAATCACCCAGGCTGTGGCATTTCTTATGGCAGCCCACACAAGCTAAGGCAGGATCTAAACATAACCCCATGCACGTTATAAATATTCAATGGGAATGAGTTTATTCCCATGACTGTGATACTGTGATTGTTCTCAGTATACAGCTTAAGATTCTGTAACTTTTAAAAAGACTTTTTGGAAAATATTTTACCCATATGGAGATCAATGATTGCTCTGATTTTAAAATTAGGGTTAGAAACTAGGATAACTATTTCAAAATTTCTTTAAACTGTAATTAGGGCTAAAGTAGCTTTTCTGTCCAAGGATTGCATTATTAACTAAAGAGACCAATGAACTAGTATTAATATAGAAACCTCTAGCAAATTATTAAATAGTGCTAAAAGTACACTGTATCCACAGACTCATATTCTTAGAAAATAAACCATCCCTCGTACCCCACCATACCAGGGCACCCAGATAATGAAAACTCACAAAGGAGAAAGTGTAGAAACATGGCAGTAACCTTATGATAAGATACAGCAAAAAATCTACTTTTCCTATTCTTACTACAGCAGGCTCTGTCCAACCAAGGGCATGAAGGGCCCTTTGCATGGCAGGCATCAGTGCTACATTAGCTGACGGTGGCTGTAAACATGAAGCTGGGGAAGCAGTCTTGACCGTGAGCCAATGGCACAGCACAGTGTATCTTCCGAATTGGTGGGGGTCCCATAGAAAATAGACCGAAGTAAGTATCATCTTGATAAAATTCACAAAAGTAAGGAAAAGTATGCAGAAGAAAGGACTAAAATACTGCAACTGGAAAACATGGTACCGTTGTTATGTAAAATGTGACCTCTAAAAAAGCAGAGGTAATGAGTTAAAAGAAAAACTAAAAATACTAAAAAATCACTAAGTATATTAAAAACAAATTAAAAAGGGAAAGTGAATACAGAATAAGTGAACTGGTGTAGTGAAATCAGGTACAAACTCTTAGAAAAATAGTCATGACAATATTAATATCAGTCTAGGATAAATTTCATTTTAAAGGCATTCAATAAAAAAGGAGGAATAACTTTGCAAAGAGTCATGGAGTTCTTTCTATGTACTGAAGAATACATAGCTTGCAAGCAAAGCTACCAAAAATTTAATGAAGACATCAAAATATAAGCTTAAAACAAAGGCAAAAAGCTCCATGCTAACGGATTTGGCAATGATTTATCGGCTATGACATGAAAAACACAAGCAACAACAACAAAAATAGATAAACTGGACTAAAGCAAGATTAAAAGCTTTTGTGTAGCAAGAGATATTATCAACAGAGCAACCCACAAAACGGAAGAAAAACATTTGCAAATCATATCTGATAGAGGGTTAATATCTAGAACATAGAAACAATTCCTACAATTCAACCTCAAAAACCCAATCTAAAAATGGGCCAAGGGTTGACATATACATTTCCCCAAAGAAGATATACAATAAGCACATAAAAAAATGTTCAACATCACTAATTATTAGGAAAATGCAAAATCAAAACCAAATTGAGATACTGCTCCACACCCATTTGAATGGCTATTGTTTAAAAAAAAAAAAAAACAACTGAAAAAATAGCACACATTAGCGAGGATGTGGAGAAATCAGAACCCCCGTGAATGGCTGGTGGGAATGCACAGTGATGCAGTTGCTGAGGCCACCTGTATAACAACTCCTCAAAAAACAAAATACTTCATTACTTCAATATACAGAAGTTCCATTTTTGGCTGTAATACTAAAAAGAATTTAAAGCAGGGACATGAAAGACATTTGTACACCCATATTCATGTGGGATATAAATACAATGTAACATTATCCTTAAAAAGAAGGAAATCTGACACATTCTACAACGTGAATGAAATTTGAGGTCATTATACTAAGTGAAATAAGCCAGACACAGAAAGGCAAGATAGGATTCTCCTCAGACTAGGTTTCTAAAGCAGTCACACTCAGAAACAGAAAGTAGCATGCGGGTTGCCTGGGGGTGGAATAAGGGGATGGGGAGATCAATGGGTGCAGAGTTTCCGTTTTGCAAGACGCAAAAGTTCTGGACATTTGTGGCACAACAAGTGAATATAGTGGGTTGGCCAGAAAGTCCATGTAGTTTTTCTGTAAAATAAAAGACATATTTTCCATTTTCACCAATAACTTTGTTGATTTGGATGTTTTGAGTATGTCAGCTATCTCTGGCTCTTGGCTTCTAGTGGGTAGAGGCCAGGAGTGCTGCTAAACATCTTCCCATGCATCAGATGGCCCCGCAGCAAAGAATTATTTGGCCAAAATGTCAATAGAACCAAGGAACTTTGCAAACCACTTTTAACACATTCGGTCAGTCACAGCACCGCCTCCATATACTGCACAAAACTTTTTCTGAGTTTCAGTTGCATTTCTACCTTTCTTGAAACAACAAAGCATAATGTGCCAAAAATGTTGCATATCTTCTTCCACCTTCAATATTGAAGCTGCACAAAAATTAACCAATTTTGATGTTTTTTTCAAAAAAAAAATGCATGCTGATATGACAAGTTGTCATAATACAATCTAACAATATTGTTTCAGATAACATTAAAGACAGCTAAGCACTACTAGCACCATTGTACGGAAAAAAACTAAGCAAACTTTTTGGCCAACCCAATACTGAATACTATTGAACTGTATGTTCAAAAATGGGTTAAGATAGTAAATTTTGTGATACTTGCATTATGCAATTTTAAAGAAACAAAAATAAAATTTTTTAATTTAATATATAAAAATATGATTAGAATGCAGAATTCAATATACATCTTTACCAAATTTAACAGAAAATGATGTTTGAACATAAAATAATTTAGAATAAATCAATAAAGTTAGTTCATAAGATTAAAAATAAAATATATTCCTCAACAGAGAAAATATTTTGTTCAAATATCTACAGCTATTTGTAAAAAATAAACCATATACTTAGATACAAAAATCATAGTGATTTAAAAATTAGAATGTTTTACAAGTCAGGGTCTCTGAATATAAATTTGAATGTAAATGTAAATACAAAATTAAAAACCTAAAATAGTTAACACCAGAAATTTAAAAATTATTACTAGAAATCCTTAACTTAAAGAAAACAATAGGAAAGTTACAAACTAAATTACCATAATAGATTAAAGTAAAATTATAAAAATTAGAAACACTGAAATGGAGAATAATTTCTCCTTAAAAACATACAGAATATAGCAAAGAACAACAATACTTCTAATTTCAATGTCTTCACAGTCAAAGATTTCTTTAAAAGAACTAAGAAAGAGGACAGAGAACTAACAAAATATAAGCAAAAGTCCTGAAAAAGAAACAAGGAAAACACAGAACAGAAATAATTTTAAAATTCTAAATCCTTTTTATGAAAAAAATAATAAAATGAATGGAATAGCCAACTGACTTATAAAACATAAGAAAAAATAGTAAAAAAAATAGTACTGGAATAAGAAAGAACTTTCACATGTGTTATGCTAGAAATATACTTACACACGAGAGAATATGGCATGTTATCCTGAGATGGCAAATTTAAAACCATAAAGCAAATGGGGAGATCCAGAGACACAGACAGTCAGAGCTACAGATACCTGGTGGTTGCCCCGGTGGGGTGGGGAGTGGGGGGCAAAGAATTTCCAGTTTCAGGATTAAAACCTGTGCATGTAATGTGTAGCACTGTGACTACAGTTAACAGTATTGTATCATATATTTGAAAGCTGCTGAGATAAAAAATATTTTTCTTAAAGATTTTATGTTATTTATTTTTAGACGGAGAGGAAGGAAGGGAGAAAGAGTGGGATAGAAACATCATTGTACGGTTGCTTCTCATATGTGCCCTAGTGGGGACCTGGCCGGAGACCCAGGCATGTGACCTGACTGGGAACTGAACCAGTGGCTTTTTTGTTTGTGGGAGGAAGGCCAATGCACTGAGCTCCACCAGTCAGGGCAAGAAAGTAAACCTTGAAAGTTCTCATCACAAGAAACAGAAGCAACTGTAAGTACATGTGGTAATAGGTGATAACTAAACTCATTATGGTAATCATTTTGTAATACACACATATATCAAATCATTATGTTATACATCTAAAAGTAATACAATGTTGTATTTCAATTCTATCTCAATATTTTTTAAATTTCAAAGCCAACAGGTAATTTCTCAGCCCAAACTTGATACAAAAAAAAAAATGAAAACCTGAATGGGCAAATATACAGAAGAAAGTGAGAAAAAGATTATATGTTAACCTGGGGGGTGGGGGTCGGGGGTGGAGCCACGATCCAATGGCTGGCACCCGAGTGTTATCCTTTGAGGAAAAGTCCCAATTAAGCTCATGACAAGACATGTCTATTTTCTTAATTAATTTATGCATCACCTAACATGTTTAATAAAAACTGATTCAACACCAAGAAAAATATTATAGCCCAATTGCACTTGTCACTATAGATGTATATATTCAAATTTTCTTCCAATGTAGGAAACAGAATCAAGCGAAGCAAAGAATTGTGCAGCAATAACACATTATGAAAAAGGAAGCCTTCTTCCCTAATGCAAGGATAGTTCAATATTAACAAATCCTCCAAAATAGTATTTTATAAAATTCACCTAAAGTAGGAAAAGATTAACAGTGGATGATTAAAAATAAAATTCAACTGTATGTAAAAAAAAAGAAGTCTAAGCACATTGAAGCTAAACAGGTGCAGAAAGAAAATACTTACATCAGCTGAATACCCTACAAAATCATTTTTTTTTTTAGACCAAAGAGTTGAAGAAGTCACAAGACAACCAGGTGATCCAGGTTCCTGTGGGCAAACAGCCTCTTCACAGAGAAATAGGACATTGCTTTTGGCCATGGCCATGGAGAAAGAGTGGAGAGTCATACAAGCAGGTAAGAAACAGAAAGCAGAATGGTGGCAATTGCCAAAGGCTCCTGGGAGGGAGATGGGCAGAGTTGTTCTTCAAAGAGCAGAGGGTTTCAGTTTTGCAAGATGAAAAAGGTTGAGATCCATTGCACAATAATATGGCTATAGTTGACATTACTGAACTACAGGTTTAAAAGTAATTAAGATAGTACATCTGTGTTAGGTGGTTTTTACTGCAATGAAATGTTTTAAATTTCTAAGCAGATTTTTTAAAAACACTGAAATTTTAACAAATTCTTAAAAGCTGAATGTCACTTAGTACCCCAGGAGGGCACTCCACAGCCACTCACCTGCTCTTTGGCACAAGCCTCCTCCAAGTGCCAGGACAAAGACTATAGAAAGAAGAGGAAACCTAAGAGAGCCTCCCTTGGAAGTGCTGACATACAGCTAGGGATCAGCTAACATCCCAGACTCCACTATCAAATGAAGCAAAAGCTATCTGCTACGGGGACAGGGGAAGCACATACTCTTGCCCCATCCAGGCAAAGCTAGACTGCTGCCGGAGAGAAAAAAGATATCTGCACTTACAAATGAGGGAGGGAGGGAGAGAGGCAGAAAGTGGGGGTGGGGGAGGGCGGGGAGAGACCCTGTACCTATGCCTCTTCAGTAGTTCAAGTAATAGCAGCTGCTCGGTGAGCACCAGGAATCACACACATCTGGCCGTGCACAGAGCACTAGGAGAATTACTCATCTACATCTGGGGTAAGGCAGGAAACTCACACAGGACCAGAATTCTGTAGCAACACAAAAAACAGAATGCCACACTGATGGAGGGACAGGAAGCTCACTGAAACAAAAGCCTGCCATGGATACGAGGCAGAAGTTTAGCTGCCACAAGAAGGGACAGGCAACCTGACAGAGTCCCTATGGAGGTTTAAGTGCACCTGCCTAAGACTGCAGCTGAGGTGGAGAACTAAAACCTCACCCACTCCCCATCCACAACTCCCCCCAGACTGGGATCGAGACAAAAACACAGAAAGAGGTCCTTTGTGTCAGCAAAGTTGAAGGCTGGCTGGACGTTGAGGGTATAGCAAGAACACTAAGAAGAAAAACACTGTAGCACTCCAAGCCTCACAGAAGTCCCAAGGTAAAAGCAATGCATTCCCGAGGGAATTTGAAGCCTCTAGTAATGTGACAGTTCAATAGGAATCAGTCACTCAGCACATCTTCCAAGCAGATCAATCTACCCCCCCACAGACATTAACACCATGCAGAATTAGAAGCATGTCCATTTCTTACATAATTATTATTTACTTAAGCTCCACTGTTGTTTCACATATAATCTCATGCGGTCAATAAAAAGTTACAAGCCACCAAAACAAGGCAAAAAGTTACCCACTGTCAAGGGATAAACTACCGACATAAGCAGACCCTGAGATGGCAGAAATGTTGGAACTATCAAATTAAGGCTTAAAAATAATTGTGATTAAAATGTAAAAGAATCTAAAAAAATAGATAACATTCATCAACAGTAATTCAGAAAAGAGGTGGACATTTTTAAAAAGAGATATGAAAATGCAAGATAGATGAATTCTTTCACTATTATGAAAGACTGGACACATTATGGAGAATTAGTAAACTTGAGGATAGATCAACAGAATTATTTATTTAAACTGAGAACTGAATGGGGCTTGGGGGGATCTGCCTAGGATCCAGGACCTACGGGACAATATCAAGCAGACTAACGTACTTGTCCAAACAGTCCAGAAGGAAAAGAGAGAAATGGGGGCAGAAGATGGATATAAACTTATGAAAAGCTGGGGAGAACAATAAACTACACATCAAAGCAGCTTAGAGAACCCCTTGCAGAATAATTACAGATGACAACACCCTTACGCAAATCATAGCCACACTGTTGAAAACCCAAGTTAAAGAAAAAACCCTGAGGGCAGCCAGAGAAAGGGAGGTACATTGCATATGAGGAACGAAAAATCAGAATGCCAAAAGACATCTCACAGCTCTTCAGGAACTGTTTAAGCTAAAGGACAATATAGCAACATCTTTATGTGGGGAGAAAACTGTCAATGTAGAATTTGAAATTCAGACGAAACATTTCAGAAACATAGACAAGTAGACTTTTTCAGACAAGCAAGAGCTGGGAGAAGACACTGCCCTCGGACCTGCACTACACAAACTATTAAAGAAATGTCTTTAGGCAAAAGTAACACGATACTAGATGGAAATTTAGAACGATGAAAGAGAACCCTGCAACTGGAAAAAAATCAGTACATACAGAAAAGGACTGTTTTTTCCACATGTAATCCTTATTAAAGGTAATTGTCTCTTTAAAATAAAAACAGTAACTAAGAAATGCATGGCTTATAACGTATATAATAAAATACATTAAGAAAATAGCACAAACAATGGAAGAGAAAAACAGTATTATACTGTTGTAAGATTCTGACATCATAAAATGGTATAATAGCATTTGAAGATAGACTCTGAAAAGTTAATGATGTATATTGCAAACCCTAGAGTAACCATTATAAAAATAGTAAAAATATAAAACAAAGAGATGTAATTTATAAGACAATAGTGGAGATATAATTGAATACTGAAAAATAATCAATCCCAGCACTGGCTGGTATGGCTCAGTGGACTGAACACCAGCCTGTGAACCAAAGAGTCTCCAGTTCGATTCCCAGTCAGGGCACATGCCTGGGTTGTGGACCAGGTCCCCAGTAGGGGCCATACAAGAGGAAACCCACACATTGATATTTCTCTCCCTCTCTTTCTCCCTCCCTTCCCCTCTCTAAAAATAAATAAAATCTTTTTTAAAGAAAAGAAAAATAATCAAGCCCAAAGAGCATAAGAAACAGGAAAATAAGAGGAAAGAACAAGAGTCAAAAAGAAAACAAATGGCAAGTTAGTAGACACAAACCCAATTATATACAAATGTCAAATATAAATGATCAAATCATTCCAAATAAAAGTTAGAGACAATAGATTGGATTAAAAAATAACACCCAATTATATGTTGTCTAATAGGGAAAAAGGGATATTATATAATTAAAAAGGAGTCAGTTCATCAAGGAAACATAACAATCCTAAATGAGTATGTACCTAATAACAGAACTTCAAAATACGTAAAGCAAAAACTGATAAAACTGAAAAGAGAATCAGACTAATTCACAATTGCATTTAAATGCTTAAACTCTTACCTCCCTAATTCTGACTGAACAAGGAGACAAAAAAAATCAATTAACAATACAGATGACTCAGAGAACATTATTAACCAACTTGGTTAATTGACACTTACGATATAGACCAAACTCACATTTATAGAATGTTCCACTCACCAATGGCAGAATACACTGTTTTCAATTGTACATGTACCATTCACTAATACAGACCACAGTCTGAGCAATAAAAAAACTCAACAAATTTTTCAAAAATCAGAATCATGTACCCTTGGAAAACCATGGAATTGAACTGGAAAATAATGCAAGAAGGATATGCAAAATGCCCAGGTCTTTGAATATTAAATGACATAATTCTAAATAACTCAAGGTCAAGAAGAAATACAATAGAAATTAGAAAATAAGTTCAATTGAGTGAAAATGTAAAACAGCAGTACTCAAAGTAAACTTTATAATAAAAATTACATCCTTACCCAGGAAAGGTTTCAAATCAGTATTCTAAGCTCCCATCTTAAGAAACTAGAAGAAAAACAAATTAAACCTCTGACAAGCAGGAGGAAGATAATAATAAAGATCACAAACCAATGAATAATTGAAAAGTAAAATATTAGAGAAAAGAAATTAATGAAACCAAAAGCTGGTTCTTTCAAAACATTGATAAAATTGCTGAACCTCTAGTCAGAGTGATCAAGACAAAAACAAAAAGTTTACAAGTCACCAACTTCAGAAATTATCAGCACAGAGCTCTAAACATTAAAAGAACAGGAGAACTTGACAACTTTATGCCAATAAATTCTATAACTTAGATTAAAATGCCAATTCCTTCAAAAACACAAACTAAGAAGTCTCATTCAAAAATGAATATGTAATCTGAATAGCCCTATGGGTATTAAATAAATTAAATTTATAGTTTAAAACCTTCCCACAAAAAAAAAAATCAGCCTCTAAACACAGATGTATTCTCTGGTAAATTCTTCCACACTTTTAAAGAAGAAATAATATCAATTCTACGCAAATCATTTCAAAAAAAGAAGAGAATCTAACACCTACCAAGTCATTTTAGAAGGTCTGGAATACCTTTAAAGCAAAATCAGATAAAGACATTAAAAGTAAAAATTAAAAACTACAGACCAGACTTCAGTCAAGATGGCCACATAGGCAGATATGGCCAACCTCCTCGCACAACCACATCAAAATTACAACTAAAATATAGAACAACCATCACTCAGAACTATCAGAAAGCTAACTGAATGTAAGTCCAGACAACTACAGAATAATGGAAACCACATCCATCCAGACTGGTAGGAGGGGAGGAAATGCAGAACATGCTGGTCCCACTTCCATGTGTGGTTGATAACAATTCAGGGGGTATACATTGGGTGCAAAGAGTCACAGTCCCATACGGGGCCCCCCAACCCAGGATTCCAGTGCCAGGAAAATAAGCCCCAATAACTTCTGGCTGCAAACATCTGCAGGGACCGAGTCAGTAGAAGAAGCTTCAGGAGTCCCAAGCAGTTCCCCTTAAAGAACCCACACATGGGTTAACCAGACTCACTCCCTCTGAGCTCCAGCACCAGGGTAATAACTTGAAGGCACGAGTGGCACACAGGGAGGAACTGAAGTATCTGGCATCAAGGTGAGAGTCGGGGGACAGTTTTATCTCAGACAGAAAGGCCACTGTCCCTTTCTGAATCCTCCCCTCACAGAGCAACAGAACCAGCAGGCAGGTACTATATCTGAGACTCCATCGACCTGGTTAACACTGTTTGATCCACCCTGCCGATCCCTTGAGACTCCATCTCACCCAACTTATGGGCCCACCCAAAATGTTAACCAAGACTTTTCTATGTAAATGGCTGGTCTTGGCTCATGCTTCACTACTTCCTAAATCCAAAGAAGTAACAGCCAGCCTCAGAGAGGCTCCAATTTCCATACCTCTTGCTAAGTGGCCCCAGGTAAGGCACTAGCAGCAGCCAGCCTAGATTCACAGTTTGGCTTCACCTAGCAATCTCTAAGCCTGGTGCAAATAGCAGAAATCTCAAACTGGTTTATAGCTCATGTAGCTATAGAGGTGGAACTGAGGTGGGGGCTGACCTTGGCCTGCACCACCCCAGAAATCCTAGAGCCTGCACACCCTGTGGATAGCTCTAGACCATGTCGGAGCACCACCACCCAGCCCCTGTACAGCTGATCACCCACAGAAGGCCAAGGTTGGTGGTCAGTGGTCACAGCCAGTCCTTGCACCTGACATAGTCCTTACCTATGAACAGCAAGTTCATAGGTAAATGAACACCAAGTCTCAACTACAACAGGAGTTTGCACTCAGAGAACATGAAGGATGCTTCTTTGAGTACCCAGCTTGGGTGATAGGGGAAGGTGGGAGGCTGCAACAGTGAACTCCACAGGATGCCTACTACATTAGGCCATGCAACCAAAACAGGTAGTCATAGCAACTCTACCTAATACACAGCAACAAACCCAGGGAGGCTGCCAAAATGAGGAGAGAAAGAAACATGGCCCAAATGAAAGAACAGAACAAAACTCCAGAAAAAGAGCTAAACGAAATGGAGATAAGCAATCTACCAGATGTAGAGTTCAAAAACACTGGTTATAAGGATGCTCGAGGGACTTAGTGAGGACCTCAGCAGCATAAAAAAGATCCAGTCAGAAACAAAGGATACACTAATTGAAATAAAGAACAATTTACAGGGAAACAACAGTAGAGTGGAAAAAGCCGAGAATCAAATCAATGACCTGGAATGTAAGGCAGCAAAAACAATCAATCAGAACAAAAAATAATAGGAATCCAAAATAAACAAGGATAGTATAAGCAGCCTCTGGAACAACTTCAAGCACTCCAACATTTGCATCACAAGGGTGCCAGGAGGAGAAGAGAAAGAACAAGAAATTGGAAATCTATTTGAAAAAATAATGAAAGAAAACTTCCTAATTTGGTGAAGGAAATAGACATGCAAGTGTAAGAAGCACAGGTCCCAAATAACATGGATGCAAAGAGGCCCATTCCAAGACACATCATAATTAAAATGCCAAAGGTTAAAGATAAAGAGAGAATCATAAAAGCAGCAAGAGAAAAGCAGTTAGTCACCTGCAAGGTCGTTCCCAAAGAAACTTTGCAGGCTAGAAGGAATTAGCAAGAAATATTCAAAGTCATGAAAAGCAGGGACCTACAACCAAGATTGCTCTACCCAGCAAAGCTATCATTTAGAATCGAAAAGAAGATAAAGTGCTTCCCAGACAAGAAAAAACTGAAGGACTTCATCATCACCAAGCCAGTATTACATGAAATGTTAATGGAACTTATTTAAGAAAAAGAAGATAAAAACTAGAAACAAGAAAATGGCAATAATACAGATCTATCAACAATTGAATCTAAAAAATAAACTAAACAAACAAAATGAACAGAGACGATCATGGATATGGAGAGTGTTTTGATGGGTACCTGCTGGAAGGGGGTGTCAGAGAACGGGTGAAGAGGTGATGGATTAAGCACAAACTGACAGTTACAGAATAGCCATGGGGGTGTAAAGTGCAGTACAGGAAATGGAGTAGGCAAAGAACTTATCCACATGACCCACGGACATTAACGATGGTGTGGGGATTGCCTGAGGGAATGGGGGAGTGCTGGGTGAAGGGAGACAAAGGGAGAAAAATTGAAACAACTGTACCAGCATAACCAATAAAATATAATTTTAAAAAATGAACACAGATATATAGTTTTTAATTCTGAACAAAATATTAGAAAATCAAACAGACATAAACATAGTAACAATATATCAAGACCAAGTAAGACTAATACTAGGAATAGATGTCTGATGCAACAGTCAAAAATCAAACTATGCAATTAATTCAGTATCACCAACAAACTATACATGAAAATCATGTCATCTCAATAGATATAAAGTAGCCAAAAACCTATAAAGTATTTAGAACTAAATTAAAGAGAAAACAAACAATAAAAATAAAGTATTAACATACTTTTAAGCATAGCCTGGGAGGGTAGGTCAGTTGGTTGGAGCATCATCCCAAACACCGAAAGGTCACAGTTACATCCCAGGTCAGGGCACAAACCTAGGTTGCGGGTTGATCCCTGGTCTGTGTGGGTACAGGCAACAACCAATTGAAATTTTTCTCTCTCTCATTCTCTCTCCCTCTCTCTGTCTCTCTCTCCCCCTCCCTGCCTCCTCTCTCTCTCTCTCTCTCTCTCTCTCTCTCTCTCTCTCTCTCTCTCTCAAATCAATGGAAGACATATCCTCCAGTAAGGAATAATAATACACAATCAAATAGAAAGACGTTTCTATTTGGAGACAGACATTCCAGGAACTTGAACTGGGATGGTATAATGCACTAAAAACAACATTAAAATGTTCATTTTCCCAAGATTATATACAATAATGCAATTCCAATTAAAACCACAACAGGGTTTTCATGTATTTTGGTGCCAGGAAAGATGGTATAATGGATAAAAAATATTCATTAAAATTGAAGTTTATTTACCTGTCTGAAAGTGTCTAAGAAAATTATTTTAAAAAGAAAAAAATTTGGTACTACCATAAATTTATAAAAAATGTAAGATATGACAACTGTGGAATTATATTTACTGGGAAAACAATGGTACTTTAAAATGGTACTAATATTAATGGATTAGTTATGCAACTGAATGTAAATAAAAGCAGAACCCCTGACTTACTCCACACGCAACTAATTATTCCAAATGGACTAAAGACCAAAATGGAAAGAGAAATTAAATCTAAGTGTAGGAGATTACACGTCTATTTTATCAATGGAGAAAACCTTAGAAAAAACAGACAAAGAAAAATATCAATAATATAAAAACTAAAACCGTTCAATGTCTACAGCTATCCTTTGAACAGATACGAGAGAAAAGATCAGTTTTAGAAAAATTATTTGCAATACAGATATCAGTCAAATGATTAATAGCTGTAATAGATAAAGAATTCCCACGAACGGACAACAACCAAATAGAAAAATGGACAAAGAATATGAAGGGCAATTCTTAAGAAGAACAATTCCAATTAAGCTACAAACAAAGAAAAAGATGTTCAAGGTCACCAGCAGTCAGGAAATACTAATTTGTAGTAGCAACGAGACACCACTGCACGCAGTAATCAGA